>MDKF010981745.1:0-29271 GCA_026770625.1 Nicotiana glauca
AGCCCAAAAACATGGCAATCAGCCCAAATCATGATAGCATCAAGTAATTTTCAGTCAATCACACCGTAAAATCAATAACCGGGACGGATCAAGTCACAATCCCCAATGGTGCTCTACCCCACGCTCATACCTGACGTGCAAGTCACCATAATACAGCACTATGATGTGCAAGTCCGGGGTTTCAAACCCTCAGGACATCATTTGTAAGTATTACACACCTCGAACCGGTGAAATTCCTCGCTTGCGACGCCTCTGCCTCTCAAATTGGCCTCCACGCGCGTCAAATCTAACCAAATCAGTACAAATATATCATAATATGCTAATGGGACAACACCCAATCGAAAACAATCGAAATATAACAAAAATCTCGAAACTAGCAAAACCCGAGCCCCGGGCCCGCTTCTCGAAAAATTACAAAATTAACATCCACGGATTTCTTATCTAGCCATGAGTCCGTACATACCAAGAACACCCAAATCGGACCACAAATGGCCCCTCAAATCCCAAATTTAGAATTTTTACTTCAAGCCCTAATTTCATATGATTTGGCTATGTTTTCATGAATTTCAAGGATGAATCTTCAATATAATCATGTATTTAACTCATAAAACTTACCTCCAATCGATTCCCAGTCGAAACCCTCTTAATTCCTCGTCAAAAGCTCCCAAGCTTGCTCAAACATGGAGGAAATAACATAACCCTCACGGATGAAAAATGATATTAAATTCTTACTGGCCTTCAGGGGTTTCCGCTTCTGCGGTCCTTGTCCGCTTAAGCGGAAATTCATTAAATCACAAGGGTCGCTTCTGCGACTAGATTTCTCGCTTTTGCGAAATCTCTCCTCCAAGCCCAAACCGCTTCTGCGACTTATTGTCCGCTTCTGCGGACTCGCATCGGCGAAAATAATTCCACTTCTGCGGAACTGCTCAACCTCACCCTGTTTCGCACCTGCGATGCCTTCTCCGCTTCCGCGCAACCGCATCTGCGGTCTCCTTTCCGCAGATACGGAAATACCTGCCGCAACCAAGAACCTGCAATTCCAACTTCAAATTTCTTCCGTTTAACCACCCGAAATCACCCCGAGGCCCCCGGGACCTCAACCAAAGGCACCAACATATCCCAAAACATCATACGAACTTGTTCCAATCATCAAAACACATCGAACAATACTAAAATCATCAATTCAAGTCGGATTCAAGCCTAAGTTTCTTCAAAGCTTCCGAAACACGCATTCGATCAAGAACCCGACCAAACGACGTCGGAATGACCTAAAAATTTGCAGACATATCCAAAATCACCTAACGAAGCTACTGCAACTCTCGGAATTCTATTCCGACCCTCGGATCAAAATCTCACCTACCAACCGGAATTCGCCAAAATTCAAACTTCGCCAATTCAAGCCTAATTCTACACCGAACCTCCAAAATCAATTCCGATTTTACTCCTAAGTATCAAATCATCCCCCGAAGCTAACCGAATTATCAGAATTCACATCCGAGCCTCCTAACTAAATAGTCAATATCCGGTTGACTTTTCCAATTTAAGTCTTCTTAAAAGAGACTAAGTGTCTCATTTCTTATCAAAATTACTCCAATTAAATTCTAACGCACTCAACACCGATAGTGAAATATAAAGTAATACAATAAGGGGGCAACGGAACGGTAACTCACGTGGCGACGGGTCGGGTCGTTACACAAAGAGATCTTTCACAACAAAGTTATTCGATTTAAGGTCAAATGGGAACGGCCGATAAAAGGATGGCTCAAGGCCAACATTGATGGAGCATTCAATAGCACCAACATGGAAGGGGGCATCAGTGGAGTTGTTAGTGACTCAAAGGGAAGGTGGAAGACAGGTTTCTTAATGAAAATCCATGCAAGCTCACCAATACAGACGGAATTATAAGCCCTTGTGCATGCACTACAATTAATCATCAAGGAAAATATGTTCCCTATAGAAGTGGAAAGTGATGCCACGGAGATTATTAGTATTATTAATTAAGATTACTCTACTAATAATATTTTATTTCATAAATATAGGTTATTGGTAGAGGAGGCATCCAGGCAGGGGAAGATATTATTCAGGCATAGTTTCAGGGAAGGAAACATGGTGGCTCATGTTTTGGCAAAAGCAGCGTTAAGGAGGACTAGCTACAATAATTTATGTATTTTTCTTATACCATCTGACTTTGTTATGGATGTATATGACAAGGATCAGGAAGGTTATGTTTATACTAGAACTTGCTCAAGCGAGCACTGTGAACGCTTGGTTGCATTAGGGAATGATAGTGCCTTACAAGGCATAATGGTAGGTTATGATGAAATATGTATTAAGGACAATTTTAGGGGGCTTTAGCCCTGTTATGTTATATATAATATAAGTATGCTTTTCTAGTTCAAAAGAAAAAGATATTAGCCCTACTAATTAACAATTGGAGGCTTTGTTTTCCCGGGGTTACTGCAACTTGACTCATGCTTTACCAAATACTATTTCATATGTGAGTAAACAACTTCAAATATGAAAATTTCTTTATTACCTCAGATACAATTTGACTTATTACATTTGTTTTGGAAGGGAATTCTTTCTTCTCTGTACTTTATTTCTACTTATCATAATATCATAAATACAGACTAATATATATATATATATATATATATATATATAAAGAGAGAAAATTAATGTTTTATTGAATTTTTATAAACAATGGAGAACTTCTTGGTTGTTGAGAACTTCTTAGGTGTTGATAGGGATTAATGATGATAAAACCAAAAAAAAAGGAATAATTAATTGTGTTACGGCGGGAAATATACTCCCTCCGTTTTAATTTATGTGAACCCATTTGACTGGGCACGGAGTTTAAGAAAAAAGAAAAGACTTTTGATCTTGTGGTGTAAAATGAGGCACATATATTTTGTGTGGCTATAAATCGCTCTGTAAAGGTAAATTGTTTCCAAATAAGGAAAGGGGACATTCTTTTTGGCACGGACTAAAAAAGAAATAGATTCACATAAATTGAAACGGAGGGAGTATAAAGGATGAAACTGATCAAAGAGTAGTACTACCACTATCATTCATTAATTGTATGCTCTTGAGAATAAATTTTGTTGAAACTCACTTTTGTTATTATATAAAGTTTAATATCATCCTAGAGATAAAATACTAGAATACGAAATATATTTTAGTGGTCAATCTTAAGGATGACTTTAAATGTTTCACTGCCTGAGTTATCTCAAGATCATGAGTCTACAAACTATTTTTTTTTTAATCTCTTTTAGGCTATTTATTTGATTAGTAAAGACTGGTTTCTTAAAATAATTCTAACAATTACTATTTACCCATATTTTTATTCTCATCGCGCAAAGCGCGGATAAATTTACTAATTTTAATACTAAAGTAAGCAATTATAGAAGACAATTAGAGAGAGATTGATGATTTTATGAAAAAAATAAAAGAATGAGGGGGTATTTATACTTAAAAAAAGGAGAAAAATATAATTATAAAAAATTTGGAGTTAAAACAAAGTTGGGGGATTAAATGGCTACTTTATAAATAGCCAACTTTTTAAAGGGCAATGACTAGATTTTATAAATCCCAAACAGTCAAATTTTTTTTGTTAAATTATGACCGTTAAGACCATTTGGGACCGTTTAGGCCCACCAAGGACCAATCCGGTCCCGGTGTCAAACGGTCCTAGTCTCGCGGGCTCAATGTGAAGGAGTAGCCTAGAAGACCGGCCCACCTCCACGGTCATGGTCGCATCCGGGCCAGGACCGTTGATGATAGGCTATAATTGCGTATTTTAGTCGCTTATTAAACTCTAATTTACTGTACTTTAATTGAGTTTGAGCTTTAATCGCTAGTGTTCTTCACTAAATATGTGTTTTATGCCTTGTAGGAGTAATTTCGAGCTATGTAGGCATTATGGAATGAATTCAAGCGATTTAAAGCTTTGAAATCTAAGTGAAATCCCAAGGAATCAAGTCGAGATTGTGTTCGGGGATCACTGGATGATAGTTAAAGAACGAAACGGAGAATCGAGCGGGCAAACGGCGCATTGTCTAGTAAAATATCCATAAATTTTTGCTCAGAACTCCGTTTGGGCTCCATTATATATTGTTGGAAAGCCATTCAAAAGGGATACAACTTTCATGTTTTATATTTTTGCGAATTCCCACTACAGAGCCGCAAACTGCGCCGCAGCATGCGCCGCACCTGTGCAATTTTCCAACAAACATTAGAAAACAGCTATCTGAAGTTTCCCACTACTGCACCGCAATGTGCGACGCAGCGTGCGGCACGGCTATACAAAATTTACAGAGTTATTGTTCTATTTTGCGGGGGAGAAATTATTTTCGTCTGGGCTCGACCCTAGTTAGTATAAATACATGTAAAAAAATTATTTGGAGTACTTTTGACACATCTTAGACCTAGGGAGACTATTTTGGATGAGAATTCACCTGGGGGAACATATACCACGCTTGGAGTAGGGTTCTAACTAGTTTTTCTTCCCTTCTCTTCCTTTAATCTCATAGTTTATTAGTTCTAGAATTTTGGGTGCTACATGAACGTTGGAGTTTGAAGCTTAAATTGTTCTCATTATTTTATCATATTGATTTATTTATTCGATCTTGCGCTTAATTATTTGATTGTTTGATCACCAATTGAATACTATCTACGAATCTAGGATTGAACTCGGGAGAGGAAATTCTAAATTGCATATAAGATTGAGTAGAGCAAGATCTTAACTCTGTGGAGGGGGGGGGGTTGATTTGCGGTTAGGATATGAATATATCTAATCACCTTGCTTGGTTATTATACGGGAATTATAAAGGCGTTCTTGTTAATTCTAATTCCATGGGAATATAGGTGTTAGATTAGCTAGAATAGGCGGGTTGTAGTTCGGGAGAAGGCTACTAGCAATATTAACCTTATCAACCAATAAACCAGATAAATTAATTAGACGATTTAAGCGAAAAACTCAATGGGATTGTTAACGAACCCATAGCTCTAGAATATTCACTCACATTGAATTCGTCTCTATAATTCTCCAACTTATTTTCTTTAATCTCTTAATTTGTTACTTTAGATTAGTTTTAATTAAATATTCATACATTCGGATTCACTTTAATAGATTAATTATTTGGGTTTAATTTAGTTGATAGTTAATTACAACTCCCTGTGGGTACGATATCTGGACTTACAATCCTATATTACTTGTCGACCATGTATAGTTGCGTGTGCGTTTGGGAGCAACAAGTTTTTGGCGCCGTTGCCGGAGACTTAGAAATTAACTACTCTACTAGATTGGATTTTTACTTTTTGCCTATTCAAGTTTTATTTTTTATTTTTTTATTTTATCTTAGTTTAATATTTTATTATCTTTGTTGATATGGCATCTTGGAATGATAATTGGTCAAATATTGGTTATTCTTATTTTGGTAATCCATGTCCATATTGTGGAGGACCACACTTATGGCAAAATTGTAAGTCTCAATCTTATGGGTGAAATATTTGTAATATGTGTGGTGGTCAAGGTGGCAATTGGGATGGTTGTCCTAATTCTTTTTATCGTCCTCAGAGTTCTTAGTATAATGTTTCTCATAATGTTTATGAGTTTGATAGGAGCAAGGAAGTGGAGGTTATGAAAATCATGGCTCGTATTATGTACATGATAAGGCAAGTAGTCGAGAAACATGATATGATGATAAGGCAAGTAGCCGAGCAACAAGATGAAAATCGAAAGGATTATGAGAATGAAGGCCAGAAGGAGGAAGTGGCTGAAGAGAGAGAGTTCCCACCAAATTTTTTTTTTGAAGAAGCAGATATAGTGAGCCAATCTTGGCTAGAGGAACAAGCTCAATTGATGAAATCTCATAAGTTTCTTCGTGATAGTCTTTCAAATATGACAGAACACCTGATAGACGAAAGAACTGAGCTCGGGCAAGAGATAGACCAATTTGGCTTAGATATCCATGACATGCATGATCAATTGAATAAAAAGGTTGACGCGTCTGATGCCCCACAATCAAATTTTGTGGATACTGGCCAGCTTATGGAGAAAAATGAGGAATCCCAACTATTCGACCAAATTATTAATGATGATGTCAAAAGTGAAGCGATTTTAGAGTTGGAGTGCATTGGAACTCATTCTAACCATTTTTCAACACTGTTCTTGGTTTGTGACATGAGAATTGAACCATTCAAGCATATAGAGGAGTCAATAGATGGGGAACAAAGTACATATATTCTGAAATTTGTGACACCAAGGAGACAAAACAACATCCCTCACTTAAAATCAAAGAAGTGCAAGATGCGATATTATTTACTTGGTTCTTTTATTTTCATACCACCGCCCCAGGAACGTGACAGAAAAATTGATGTAAAATTGGGTGCACAATTTATATCCTCAAAGTGGAAAGAAAAGTGGTGAAAGTGATGGCTTCGTGCCACGACGTTAAATCAAGCGCTTGTTGGGAGGCAACCCTATTCTATTTTTTGTTTTTTCTTTTATTTATTATTTTATTTTTATTGTGTTATCTTTTTTTTTGGTATTATTTTTATGTTTTGTAGGAGTAGAAGCATGAGGCAAAGCCAATAGGCATGTGCAAAAGCGAGCAGGTGTTTGAAACTGAGTGTGAGGTACCCGCACAAGGGATCATACCTGGGAGAAGTTTGAGTATCGCGGGAGCTGCTAATTCTTCAGCCTTTGGCCTACCACGAAGTCTCTTTACCCTCTTGTTATTTTCAGTGTGCATTGAGAACATTGCACAATTTTCAGTGTGGGGCGAGGAGATTGTCTGTGAGATTTTCTGTGCTATCTTGGCTTAGTTATAGTACTCGTTCTTAGTATAGAGCTTTTCTTAAAAAAAAAAATTTAAACTTTTCCCGACAATGAATCTCCTAGACAGTTTTCTTGAGGGGTTTAAGTCTAAAGAAAAAGGACAAAAAGATTTTCTTTGGAGGTAGCGTAGTAATTTTCCGTTGGACCCGACCCTACTTGGTATAAATACATGTAAAAACGCTATTTGGAGGACTTTTGACACATCTTAGACCTAGGGAAACTATTTTGGAGGAGAATTCACGTGGGGAAACACACACCACACTTGGAGGATGCTTCGAACTAGTTTTTCTTCTCTTCTCTTTCTTTAATCTCATAGTTTATTAGTTATAGAGTTTTGAGTGCTACATGAACGTTGTAGTTTGAAGCTTAAATTGTTCTTATTATTTAATCATATTAGTTTATTTATTCAATCTTGCACTTAATTATTTGATTGCTTGATCACCAATTGAATACTATCTACGAATCTAGGATTGAACTCGGGAGAAAGAATTCTAAATTGCATATAAGATTGAGTAGAGCAAGATCTTAACTATGGAGGGGGGAGGGTGAATTTGCGGTTAGGATAGGAATGTACCTAATCGCCTTGCTTGGTTATTATACGGGAATTATAAATGCGTTCTTATTAATTCTAATTTCATAGGAATATAGGCATTAGATTAGCTTGAATAGGCGAGTTATACTTCGGGAGAAGGCTACGAGCAATATTAACCCTGTTAACCAATAAATCAGATAAGCTAATTAGACGGTTTAAGTGAAAAACTCAACGAGATTGTTAGCTAACCCATAGCTCTAGAATATTCACTCACATTGAATTCGTCTTTATAATTCGCCAACTTATTTTCTTTGATCTCTTAATTTGTTATTTTAGATTAGTTTTAGTTAAATATTCATATTATGATTCACTTGAGTAGATTAATTGTTTGGGTTTAATTTAGTTCATAGTTAATCACAAGTCCTTATGGGTATGATATCTTCACTTACAATCCTATATTACTTGTCAACCACGTATACTTGTGTGTGCGTTTGGGAGCAACAGCTGTTTAGGCCCTGAAGCGGTCCCAGGCCGGTCCCGTGCCTGGACCGATCCACTTGCCAGCCTTAGCTGGGCCATAATATTACAACTGGTTTGATTATTCATTTTGCCTTTCACTCGTTTATCTAATATCTTTGATTATTTGTGTTGAATCAATCAACGTATCCTTAAAACCGCGTACAAATTTAATTGTTATCCTTTTTAAGGGAAAACAGAAGTAAACATAAAAAACATGAATTTCTGCTCCTAGATATGAAAACAACAGCAATTCGTTTATTGTTATTCAAGACAACTAAAACAATGAAGATAGAACAGAACAACAATGTTTAGTGGAAACAAAGAAAGAATGGGACCTTGAGTTGAGGTCATTCAAACTAGTTGAGGTAAACTAATAGAAGCAGTAATAAGCTATTACTTTTCCTAACTTTGCTCTCAGAGCCTGTGTATAACATAACACAAGAATCAAATGTAAGTCAAATTCTTCTCTTTTTCACTTTGCCTGAGCTTGATGGCAAGAAAAAGTATAGCAGCAGAATGATTTCATGATTTGCAGTTTAGCTTAAAGCGGTCTTTTATGCCGGCCAGCCACTTTGCCACATAGAAGAGCGTTAATTGGAATGGGATATACATCTCGCAAAGAGGTTGATTCTGTGTATACATTCATGTATAACTGCTGCCCGAGATACTGTCGAGCCCAAAACTCAGACCTAAGGTTCCACATTCCCACATTGTCCAATGCAATTAATATTGCCGTCCATGACTTGGGATACACCTGCATTTTTCCAACATTTTCTCATGTTAATTTTCTTTCTCATTAATGTTGGACCAAAGTTACATCATATGTTTTTCCTTCTATCTTACCTGAGTTGTGGTTCGTGAAACTGCATCGCGGAGATTGTATTGGTTCCTACTAGCCAGAGTCCATTTTCCTCCGTCCATACTGCATTAACAATATCAAGAGAAGTAAATTAAGAAAGAATACAAGTGCATAACATTTAGGTCATGACATTAAAAACATCTTGTGTTGTTTCTCTTCATAAGCAGCTTACCCTACTACCCAGAAAGCATAGCCATTAAGATGCCAACTCTGGACAATCCGCTCCTTGTTCTCGAATACAATCTCAATGAATGTCCTATAGTCAGTTTGCAAAACAGATGTATCGAGGTGAATTCCTCCGCCGGGCGGGGCATCAGGTATGTTTCCTACAGTAAAACCTCCAATCTTGAAGTAGTCAGCAAGCTTGAGCGGAGTATCGGTTGGCACAAAGGACACACTGTTGACAGCATATCTCTGCTTTCCGTCGACTTGTCCAGCAGAGTTTGCAAGTCTGATAGTTCTAGTTGTGTTAATCATACCATAATGGTATGAACCTTGTGGGTTTGGCCTTGGTCCACTAGCCGATAAGTTGGTCCTAAGACACAAAAAAAAAAAATGAATATGAGTACCACGCTACAAGTGTATGATACGATCAACCCAAGAAATGAAATTATTGACAAAGAGAAAATATGAGTAGCGAAGAGGTGAAAGCAAGTGACGATACCTGATAGAACGTGCCTGGTTAAGCGACCAACCAATTTCAATGGTCGGACCACCAGGGGGGAAGCCGGAGACCTGCTGGTTAGAGTTGCTGTAGTGAAGTACAGCAGTAGTATCGATAAGAATAGACGAGAAACGGTTTGAAGCAACAATGTAGTAATCCTTAGGAGGTTTATCAGCTGTGAAGAGGACAGAGTAGCACTGTCCAACATGAACATCAAGGGAGGAATAAATCTCTTGCATTGTGTGTGTACCCTCTACTTCCACCAATGTCATTTTATGATCTTGGATTCGGAAGTTGAGTGAATGTTCCAATCCAACATTGCATATCCTCAGTCTATAAGTTTTCCCTGTAAGAGATGCTCATTGTTAGATCATCAGAGAAAGCTACCAGTCAAGAATATTAATACGATGTTTCTTTTCAAACTCTGTTATAATAATAAGTAATGCATTGCCTTGTGCGTCAAATTCGAGTGCCTGCAATAGTTTTACCTTGCTCAACTGTGAAGGAAGCACCATTACGGCCTTGACCATTGATAAGAATGCCATCAACAAAAGGCAACTTGTGGTTTCTGTCAAGAATTGATTTCAAGTACTGCATAAATGGAAGTTCAAATAGTAACCGGTAAGTATCAGAATATATCATCAAAACAAGGCGAGCGATTAAAAGTTTCCACAGTAAAGCATCTAGCTTTTCTCGTTAATCAAATCACATTGAGCGTGTAAAATTCATTTATGCTGTCAGTGAACAAAGCTTAAGTTATTAACGAGAATAATATATAATACCGTGTGATTGCTCTTGTACCAATCACCAATAAGGACGGTGAAATCGCCAGCAGGTTCAGGGAAAGGAACAGGAATTCCAGGCCTGCTGAGGATCCTGAATCCTCCAAAACCACCTGCAGCTTTGTGAAATGCAGTTGAAGGAAAATAGTAGAAGCTCCCTATTTGATCCTTCACTTGCAAAACGTATGTGAAATTCTTTCCTGGTGGTATTGGGCACGTCGTTCCCCATACTCCGTCTTCGAATGAGTTTCTCCTATTCTGAATTCCATTCCTATATATATTTCACAAAAAATTATCAAAAATATAAGAAACAAATGCAAGAAATTAAAACAAGGGAAAAGGTCCAACTTTGTTCATGTTATCATGTACTTATTAGAAATTGCTCGATGTTGCATTGATTTAAACTTTTAATATATTCATGCCTTTACTGTTAGAAAATTGTCTCGTATTTGCCATTATCAATAACAGAGCTTCAAGGTAAATGAGTGGACTTCATGTATCCAAATTGTTGGAGAAAAAAGATTTATATTTACATCTCAACTTTTGACTACAATTTAAATCACTTTCAAATTAGAGCTCCATTAGGAATCCAAGGGCAAATTTGACGCTTTCCAGTTAGTGCTGTTATTATTATTATTATTACTACTATCTTTCTTTAGTGCAGTTATTTGAAACTCAATATCAGGGACTCAACTGAAAATGTCGACACATTTAACATTTTGCTTTTGGCTCTTTTACTTATGTTGTTCACATGCAAAGACACATGAGGAAGAAGTACATAATGACTAAACTATATTTCACATGCTTGTCATATGATTTACCTACTCTAGTCTAGTGTTTCAAACATTTTAGTATTCGTACAAACAAACCATGTGACTTTCTCCAAATATTGAGAGAAACAATTCAAATAGTATTGATTGCCTAATTTCCACACCCTGGGATCGAAACACCGTTCATCATTTTCCAATGGATTAATTACAAATAAGTTGATAAATCTTATGGTTACAATATAATAGTAAAATAGCTCAAAGTTATATAGGTAAAGAAAAAAGCTAGATAAGCGAACTAAAAACCAGCTGTAAAAAATCACTAAACTTATATGTGGCGTATAAATTTAATACTCTCTTTGCATGTTACTCTACTTTTTCTTAAAGGTTCATAAAAAATATATTTTAACATTTTGAAACGATTGAACTTTAACACACTGAAGGGGAAGAGGGGCAGGGATTCACAAGGATCAAACGTAAGGACTTCAATTTTTGTGAAAAGGAGTGTTAATGAATCGCTATTATTTGAACAATATAACATGACATTATATATGCATGTCCCAACAAGTTTTCTCAAGGTAATGCAGTATCTAAATTTTTTCCACCAGTAAATGAATGAACACATAAATAAATTAAAATGTCAAACTTCTAAAAGAATATATATGGAAATGAGGCATAAAGAAAGATCATATGGAAGGGATTGTAAAGGTAAATTACCATGAAATAAGAAAAGGCTCATCCAAGTTGTTGAAGACGTTGATAATAACATTGTCATTAGTAACAGAGTAAATGTCAGGACCAGGAAATTGGCCATTGATCAGAATTCCCTATACACAAAAAAGAAACACAGATTACTGTAAGATAAATGATCACTTACAAACCCTAGAAAACAAGGTCCAAAAAAGGAAAATAATCTTTTTCACATTATTGAAAACAAAAAGATAAAAAGAAACCAACCTTTTGATTAACACCAAGAGGAGAAATAGTGCCATAAGTAACATTAAATTCATAGAATCTGTAAGGACTCTCTGCTACTATATTCACAACTAATAGTGCCACTAAAAACACAGCTACTGCTAGTTTTAGTGGCATTTTTTCTTCTTCTTGAATTTCTGATGAGTTGGGAGTAGAAGGGAATTAAAGTGAACATGAAAATGAAGACAATGTCATATTTATAAGTGATGTATAGAATAGTAAAATTTGAGTGGGTAATTTATGAGCAAGTGGACCTCAGTAACTCATATAGCTGTAAAAATAGGGAGGGAAAGATTTTGAGACAGGAATTTAATTTTAAAATGGACAAGTAGAACTAGCAAAAAGAATAAAGAAAAAGGACTTGGCCCCTGGAGGTGTCGGTGATAGCATACATGGCGGATCTAGACAAAAATAAAAGATTATTCAAATTAGGTGTTCATACCATAATTAAATTAACTTCGAGAAAAACTTTAAACACCATATGAGGCATTACTAAATTTTTAAGGATAGTGAGTGCACTTTTTTTTCTTCAAATTTAATCATTTGGTGTCCAAAATTTACTAGTCCAGGAAGGTTTAAGCATTCCCTTATTAAAGAGAGCTCTATTCTCGTTATTTGAATCCAAGACTATTGGTTAAGGATGAAGAAATTTTTACCGTTTCGCTACATCCTTCCGTGATAAAAAGTGGACTTGTTAATATTAAGCTAGCGTTTGGCCATAGATTTTCAAATTTGTCTTGAAAAATCTGATTTGGATGAAGTTTGGTTTGAAGATGAAAATGTGTTTGGACATAAGTTTTCAAAAAATATTTCACTTTTTTTCTTTTTTTTTTTTAAAAAAAAACATGAAACATGACTTATACCCACAAGTTCTAAAAACTATCACAAATACCTAACAGAACCTTTATCAATAACATTTATTATATTATCGCGAAACATAGCCCTGGACATATAGTACAAAATTATCATTTTTATAATGAACTACATAATACACTATCAGATGATCAAAAAGACGAAGCAACATTGTTACAAAATAAAATCTATGACCAAAAATATATTTGCCAAAAAAAATTCCAAATATATTTTAGCAAAATGTACTGCGGTCCTAAGTTGGATATGTATTTTAGAATCCAAAATCTTGACTCGTTAACTAGGTAGGAATAGTGGGTGCTCAACACAGTACTAATGATCATGTGGCGTCCTCACATGCAGTGCTGTTTTCTTCTGCTTGGTCTGAATCTATGGCGTACTAGTCATGAATTGGTGATTAGTAATTATATTATTCCCAAAGTTCAAAGCTTAAATAGTTGAGTCAACAATTATATATCAAATCCAAGCCAATTTGTATGAGGGAGGGAAGGAAAACTGGGATTTTAAAATTCGCGTATTGTTGAAAAGTCTTCCCTATGTGTAAGCTAGTCCAACTGTGATCTGATCTGCATTCTCATTGTGATGTGTACTACTATATATACTATCCATCAATACTTATGGTTACATATAATTAGTGGAGTATTTAAGCAACTTGGTTGTGTAAAAAATAAAATTTATGATGTACTACTCTTTCTTCCTTTAGTTGTATTAAGGTGTTTTATACGGGGTATATACTTTTGTTTCAAATTTAATGGCATTTGATGTTAGTATAATATGTTAATTAGTACTGTAAGAGTATCACATTCACAGCCTGTGAAGAATTTGATAATTCCATTCACGTGCTGGATTTATCTAAAGAGGAAGTGGAAACGGATTTGTCTTTCTACATATTCAGCCAAATACAACTTACAAAGTCTATACTTTGAATATTAACCTAACCCTTCCACCCAAACTCCCAAATAAAATATTAAAAAAATAATCACAGCCTAAACTATTAACTTGAAGTGCACGCCATATTGCTCGTTCGTTGCATAAATATTTTGCTTAATTAAGCTAAGCCTTGATAGCTACCATAATAAGACAATTAAGTGGAGTAAGTTCAAGTCTTACTAATAGGAAGAGAGGCGAGGGATCGAGAGACTTTAATTTTGACGCAAAAAAAAAAATTTGAAAATATCATTTACTTTATGATATACCTTAACCAACAAAATCACCTTAGAGATATGAGGATCATAATCCACATCATTAGCACTAATTTTAGCATACATAGTGGGAAATTGGTTAATATATGAATTCAACTTAAAGGTGGCACTTTGTTTTCTTTAATTTCTTTTAGTGATGGGGAAGAATGGAGTTAAACAAGATGCCCGCCCTCCCCTCCTCTTTTTTCTTTTAAAAAAAATTTCTTCTTCTTTACTTGTTCACATAATTAAGATACGAGTCGAGAAAGTAAATGAACAACAGAATTCATAAGATTGCAATTAAAAATTTGTGACCTATTGATCATCAGATCTGCACCTTGGGTACAAGCTCTCCGTTTAAAACTGAGAAATTAGGAAGTCTGCAATAGAAATATATACATGCATCAAATACTTAATTACAGAGAAGGCATAAGTAAGGGCGTCTAAGTTTCTTTAATTGCAAGAGAAAGAACATGACATATTTGGGGAGATCGATTTTATGGCACATTACAATTGTTCTTTTATATATAGTTACATACCCTTGTCATAATAGATCGAAAAAATAAAAAAGATCGGTAAATAAAAAAAGAATTATTTTATCATTTCCTCGAATATTTTGATTTTAAAATAACGTTAGAGGTAATTAGGAAGCGCGTAAGTCGTAGTTGCAGTGTCACGTCATAAATAGTAGAAAGGCGGAAAATCCCAATTGCATGTGCCATAATTGCAGACACCATTATATGATTTGTTAATTAACCCATCTGGAACGTAGACTTTGTTGCATTTACATCGATGAGCCAGAAATCACTTCAATAACACTGCAAACAACACCGATGTACACGCCTTTCCTCTCTTTGATCTTCTGGTTCCCCCCACATTCACGGGTCTACTACACTGCTACATGACTTTAAAATGTATTATCTTGATGCGCTTCAAGCTAAAACCATTGGGGTCGTTTGGTGTGAGATATAAGGTGAGATAAGATGTGGGATTAAATGTATGCCATGTTTGGTTGAAAGTATAAATTTATACTCTAATAAATTTATAAATTATACCTCCAATCAAACAAGATAAAATTTAATCCCAGACTTAATCCAGGATATCCCATCTTATCCCACCTTATTCCATCAAATGCGGGATTTTGTCTCATCGCTCATATTGTATAAATTAGTCATGGGATTATAATCCTGGAAAAATTTAGTCCGTGTACCAAACAACACCTAGGGTTACCAGAATAACTAAAGAATAAAAAGAGTTGAAACATGTTCGCTTTGCAGTTACGCCAACAAGTAGGAGTAGGACATAGCCAAAAAAGAAAGAACAAGTAGGCCATGGAAATTGCAGAAATCGTAATCCACATTAAAGCCACAGCTATCAAGTTTTGATTGAATATAATGTTGAAAGTAGTACAGCCCAATATGCCGCAATCTGTGGCAATTTAATGCCATCGCGTCGTAAGAAAATGAAGTGGAAAGTGATACTATGCTTCTGTTGTCTGCAAATGATTATTTTTCTACTTACACCCTTCCAAAAATTACAAGGATTCCACGCATTTGATTTCAGTATGAATTCAAGTATTAAAATTCATATTAATCTTAAACACTACATAAAACATACTATAAAGTTTACCGTTAAATATACTTGGATCTACATGAAATGTAATTGTAATAAAAGAAATTAACTGTTTGACTTCTATAAATAGTTATAGGCTTATCGCGTATCTCTTAATTCTGGCATATGATCTGTATCCAAATTCACATGCTCGCGCTGACATTTGAATTAGAAAGAAGAAAATAAAAAAAAGGGAAATAGTTCTCGAGATTGACTTTTTCTCATTAACTGCTCCAAAGCCAAAGATCTCATCAATGTTTATTTCTTTCAACATCTAAGACCTCCTAACATTGTATTCGTTTTTTGAATTTTATTATATATAAAACTATTCCCTAGTAATTTGCCAAAAAAAAAAAAAAAAACTGCAGGGTAATGCGCAAATGGTGTGAAGTACAAAATTCCATGGATAATGAATTCACTTCTAGCGGCTAGCTCGATGATTAATTTACCACTTTACCCTTCTCCGCAAAGACCATACTTTTATCTGGTCAGTGATTTGAACCTTGAGATGATCTAACCCACGCGCGTTGCGCTTTTACAATTAGACCAAAGAAAAGTAGTACGAGGGGCGTTCACAAAATTATGAAATTTAAATACCAAAGACAAATCTGGCATAAAAGGAGCTTTTAAAATCAGACATGAAACTTTATCTCCATCATTCAAAGCAACAAAGAGAGGCTACTGTCAAGTAAATGAACTGCATGTCAAGATCTCATGATTGGGAATTGATGGTCAATTCTGATTTAGTATGGACAAGATAGAACGTGCATCCAGAAGGAAGTATACCACCCAACACATGTAAATCCGTGATGCCTGATAATAGTCAACCAAGTTCGAGGTCAAATTAATTGGATTATAATTAGTACTCCTGTAATAATTTCATAGTAAAAAGCAACTTAAAAGGGAAGTGAAATTGGAGGAAAAGACCCTGCTAGAAAACATATCATTTAGCTTCCACCGAGTAGAAGAAACTTGTAAGATAGCAGAGTTAAATTTGAATTCCTATTTACCTATCAATGTAGAGATCTATCAAATTTGTTGACCTAAGCGGTATAGGTTTTGATGATTAACAAAGGAACACATGCATGAACCAAGTTCAGGGACGATGTACACAGGTTACGATCAAAATCAAACAAAAGGCATGCACGTGTAAGGGATAAGTATAAGTAGTTATTTCTGATAATGCCTAAATGAAAAGATTGCATATTTGATAAGGAGCAAGACTCCTCAGTTGAACAGAACTCTATCCAAGATAAGGAAAGAGTTAGAAGTTGAAGTTAACTAGAACTCTTCCACCAAGAAAGAGTAAAGTATCATATCTCTACTTAATTCTAATCCTACTAACTCTATAAATATTAGTTTGTTCTGTTTTATAACTGACGGATACATATTGAAGTAAAGCAAAAATTGAGAGCAAAATAGAAAGGTATTTTGTGAGCAATTCATGTGAGATTCAAGAGTGCGAACATGAAGCTATATGAACGAGATTGATGTTCTATGGGTCTGTCTTTAACTCTAATTCAATTATAGTATGAGCTTTTGAGTTGTACCTTTCAGCTTTCTTTAGAAACAAACTATACTAGGTACTTGAGTTGTATATTTCAAGTTAGAGTTAACTTAAAGTAGTTGCAACAACCTATGACATATTGCTACAAGGACTATAGTTCAATCCTTAGCTTTGCAAGAGTTTTAACTTCTTTTTTTTTTGGCTCAGAGTTTAGTGATGTATTTAGGGAAAATCCTACTAGGTAGTAGGTCGTGATTTTTTTACCTTTTGAATAGGGTATTTTTCACATAAAAAAAACTTGTGTTCTTTACTTTATGCACTACATATTCCTCAATTGTAGTGTAAGGAATACATAGAAGAACTAGATCATTCCATAATTCAGTGCACATAAAAATTAGGCACCACACAAATACCATCCTCTTGTGTGGTATTGAAGTACAAAACATCAACTGGTATCAGAGCAGGTTATCCTTGAAGAGGCAACACCTTAGAAAATGATCAAGATGAATGCACTAACAAAAAACTGTGAAGGGCAATCCACTGCTAGGCCAACGCTCTTCAATGGCCAGTACTACTCATGGTGGGAGGAGAAAATAAGAAACCACTTACAAGCAAAAGATTATGAGTTATGGGACATAATCACTGATGGACCACTATCAACACTAAAGAAGAATGCTCAAGGTGAGGATGTTCCAAAAGTAAGAGTTGACTACAATCCTGAGGATCTTAAGAAGTAGGAAAAAAATGCTAAAGCCAAGAAATGTCTTATTTGTGGACTTGGTTCTGACGAGTACAACAAAATTCACGGATGTTGCAGTGCTAAACAAATATGGTACACACTGCAAATAGATCATGAAGGAACAAGTCGAGTAAAAAGATCAAGAGAAAACTTGATGTTTTCACAATATGAAACCTTTTCCACGAAAGATAGAGAAATCATTCAGGAGATACACACTGATAAGTCAGGATTTTAACATGTTTTATGCCCCGACTTGCCTATGTTTTGGTTATAAATTGCTATAAAATAGTTCCAAAAATATTCACAAGTTGTGCTTGATTGCAGGTTTGATCAACAAAATGAAGAATGCCAAAGATCGGCTAAAAAAGGAGTGAAACATGCTCAAGTGTCAAAGACTAAGTGAATTGAGAAAAAGAGAACCTAGTGCGGACCGCGGAAAAGTGAATGCGACCGCACTAGAAGGTTCAGAGAGTTGACATATTCAAGCTAGAGGCAATGAGGGCGCGGTACGATTCTCGCGGTCCGCGGTCAGGCTCCACGGCCACGATACTCTTTTGTGCGGTCCGCGGAGCAGAGATTCAGAGAGCTCACAATTTTCCAATTCCAAGCAATGCGGTTCGCGGTCATACTTGTGCGGACCACGCCAACTTCCACCGCGGTCGCAGTGCACTTCCATGCGGTCCATAGTCCCCAACTTTAGAGAAGCAGAAACGTGAAGTCCAAGAGCCAGTGCGGCCGCAGTCCATTTTGTGCGGCTCGCACTGACCGCGCAGGGGTATTTTTGTCCAGTTTTCCAGCCTAGTATAAATAGAATATTTTACCATTTTTAGGTCAAGTTTTATATTCCAGATTTAGTTGCGCTCGTGAGACTCAATTTTGTAGCCATTTTTGGCACTTGCTCTTCATTAACGATATATTATTGTGATTTCTTCTTAGTAATTAATTAATATGTTTAGTTCTTCATCCATTTCTTTATTTTCTCTTTCAAGCATGAGCAGCTAAACCCATTAGCTAGGGTTATGGCTCAACCCTAGTGTGGGTAATTGATGGGTATTTTCATCTAGGGTTAGATTGATTATGGGTGTTTGTTATTTGGGTTGATTTCATGTTTAAATTTCGAATTTGTAGTTGCAATCACTGATTTAAGCTTTGTGGGTTTGACCCTTCTTGAGAAAGAGAGTATATGACCCCAAAATTGATCCAACAAGGAATAAGGATGGACTCATGAGAAATGATAGTCCCACTTAATGGGTTAAATCTCGAGAGAGTAATCACCCTACTTGAACCCTAAATGCTTGATCAAATTGGCCCACCCAATTGGTCTCGAGAGAGTTAATTGGGCAAAAACACTCTCTCTACCGAGAGGTATGAGAGTGGGTATAATTGTGCAACGGTAATAGCATAAGCCCCAAATATGTCAATCTATCCTTAGTAGTATCTACCTGTCAATTAGCCACCTAGGTGATGTCACGACCCTAGTGCCTTTCTTCCCATTAGATACAACTTAGCAATATTCTCGTAGCATAATTTAGTGTTAATCATTAGTTTTATAATAGTAGTTATAAAATCAAAAACCAAGAATATTCGAAGTGACATTAGGAGTACAAACACATTTCTAGACTAGATAGAAAATCCAACTCCATTACTAGCTCCCTAAGGAAATCGATCCCGACCTCTATTTGGGTAAAAGCTATTATGACCCGCTCTTCCTACCTTGGTGTAGCTTCGAGTTGGCAATGATCATACACAAGGTCCACTACCTTGATAAATAAATTAAGCTCTCTTGGAACGATTCTTATTGAAGAAGAAAGGGTTGAAAAAATCTTAACTAGGGTTCTACCAGTCACTTGGGAAAGCAAGATCACTGCCATTCAATAATCAAAATACATTGCTACACTTCTCTTGGATGAGTTGATTGGAAATCTCAAAACGTATGAGCTTAGGAGACAAACCATGAAGGTAAACGTGCCCAAGAAGGAAAGGAGTCTGGCACTCAGAAAGGTTTTAATTTAAAAGATGATGAAATAAAAATAATCATCAAATACTTCAAGAAGTACCTACAGAGAGGAAAATGTTTTTTAAGAAGTAGAAGCTACAAAAAGCCAAAGCAACAAAAAAGCAGGTGACTAATGTATTCTCCAAATGTGAATTAACTGATCACATAATCAAGAACTATCCTATGTGGGATATTGAGTGGAAAAAGGAGAGAGTTGAATGAAGTAACAAATTATACCAAGAAGAGATATAACAAAGGATCAACTAAAGTAATGGTTGCTGCTTGGGAAGACATCTTAGATGATGGTTCTGATAAAGATGATGATGACATGAATGAGCACTTATGACTATTGAAGAATCTGAAGAAGAACCTAAGGTAAATTTCCTTGAATTAAAAGATAATCAAATTCCTTCCTGAAAAGATTGTCTGAACTTCTATTAGCTTTAACTGATGAGTCTGAGGATGTAAGTTTTAAAAAAGGAACATCTATCAATGGAGTGTGTTATCTTGAAAGCAGAGTGCAAAAATTTGGATATTAGGTCTTGTGAAACTGAAAAAGAAAATACTACCTTGAAGAACCAGGTTCATGCATTTAACACAACTGACTTAGAACTTAGATATGAAAATCTAAATTTGAAGTTAGGGATATGTAAAGAAATGGCCGGTGATACACAACTCACGCTAGAAGGAGATTTAAGAAAGATAAAAGATGAGTTATACAAAAGGGATGGACATGTAAGGATTTTAAAAGAGGACTTGATAAGGGTTAAGCATAAGCTTGATAGAACATGTAAATGGAACGAGTCCTCTAATGAACTCACGACTAAAAGAACACCATAGCAACAACAGAAAAGGACTTGGCTTTGGGAACTTAACACCTAAAGGGGAGCCCAAAAGTAAGTACCTAACACTTCATGAGAATAAGATCTACACTTACTGTGGTAAAACTGGACACTCTAAAAGCGAATGTGTAGCAAAAGAATAAGTAAGTTTAAGGAACAAAAATTTTGTTCTAGGAAAGAATATGTTGTCAATTTGGGAAAAAAAGGATCTAATTTATCATTTTCCTATAGAAAGGGACCCACACTAGTTTGGGTTCCTAATACTAACCTCTTGATTTCCTTTTGCACGTCCAAGTGAAGGAGAGCAGCCAAATATGGTATTGATACCTAATTTTTTCCTATATATTTTTAGTATGCAAAATAAATTTAAAATGGCATATAGATGCATATGTAAGCATATTCGAGTGTTTATTATTTTTCCTAATTTTTAAAGATTTTTAAGTCAATTTATTTCCCTTTTTATACATAAAAAATCAATAATTATTTCCAAAATTATTATTTTTGGTACTTCATCTATTGGATTTATTATTACGCCAAGATATCGCTAAGGTAATTTTCACATATTTTTTACATTTTTTGTAGTATTTTTAAAAGCTAATTGCAATATTAGCCTTTTTTAAAATTTAATTACATTTATATTCATAAAATTAAGTGCTATATTTTTAAAGTGTTAATTATATATCATAAATCATTTAGTGCTTTTATTTTATTTTTAGAAATTAATTTACTATTTTTTATAATTTTAAAAGAGAAAGTTAGCTATTTAAATAATAGCCCAATTACATTTCAATTTTAGCCTAAATCTGATTCCAAATTAAACCCAATTTTTTCGACCCAATTTACATTCAAATCCGACCCTTAACCCAATTAAATGACCCAACATGGATTCCCCACCTACCCTCTTTAATCCCGGCTGTTGATCATTCAGATCAATGGCCAATATTTGCCCTTTCCATTTTTAACCTTAAACGACCCCTTAATCTACCTCATTCTTCACCAAACGCCGCCCTTGAATCCCCCTTTCTCTCAATTCTATTTGAAACCTCACCTGAACCCTAGCCGCTGCCCTCTAATCCCACCTTAATACCTACCCAATCCATGGCCCCTCGTGGTTATTTGAGACGTGTATTAGCCTCATATGGCTCCTGGGTATCTGTTTCTGTGGTTTTATGGCCAGTCCTCAAAGGAATTCAGTCCAGTCTTGCTCAACTATTGTCCATGGCCTTTCTCCAGCCATCCATGACCTTTCTCTGTCCATTTATGGCCTTTCAAGGCTGATCCTTGACTTCTTTTGGTTAGATCGTTAACTTTCAAAGTCTTTCTCACTTCTTTTGGATTTTCTGAAACCCTAGCTCTAAGACCTTTCAATTTTATTTTAGATCTCTCTTAGATCTGTACTTACTGTGAATTTTTTAAGTGTTTTCTCGAAGGTTCTTCAACTTTTCTTTCAAAACGACTCTTCATTTTTCCGACGATTAGGGTTTTCCTTTGAGTTTTCCAAAAGATCTCTTATCTGATCTTAATATTGTTTATGATTTTGCTATGTTTAAAATAATTTGCTCATATAGTTCTTCTAGCTATTTCAGCATGTTAAAACCCTAATTCCTTTTAGTCTTATCCGAGTTCTGAAATTATTTGTTTGAATGTGTACTTGTTCTTTGTTTCTGATTCTCTTTTTCATGTTTGACTTGTTTGATTTTGAGTTTTTACCATCTCTTAAACTCGACTACTGCTGAAGCCCTAAATTTCTTAGAAGTTTTTCTCACTTATTACTATTGTGAGACCTTTACTTATTTCTGATTTCTCTTACCTGATACTATGTTCTTCTTAACTGTTGATTCTATATGATTACTTGACCTACTTGACTACTGTGCATTGAATATTTTCTTTACTACTGAATCCTAGCATATTTCTGCCACTACTGTATGTTTGTGTTATCTCTTTTGCCAATGTGTTTGACCTCACATGTTTGATGCTTCTGTTCACTCTATTTATATACTGAAGGGCAGAATCATGTTTCTTCCTTGATTGATCTTGTGACTGATTGCAAAATCTTTTCTTTTATGAACCCTAATTTCACTCGCTTGTTTAAATTAATTGATCTGTGATATTTTACCTTACTGAATCCTTTCCCAAAATAAGCATATTCTGCACTTAGACTTCATTGTTTACTTCATGCTTTTACTGCCCCTTATATAGCAATAATCAATCTGTCCTAAACTGATTTTCTTTCCTTAATTGAAACCTGTTAGTACCCGTTAAACCAGGATTTCTTAATTAAAGGCAATCGCTTTTGTAATTGATTTTGACTTGTGATTGTTTCCATGTTTGTGCTAAAACTTTACTTATTACCTTACTTATCACTCATTTTCAAAAACTATAAATACCCACCCCCTCTTTTCTTTAAGACACGAACAACTTGAGTCCAAAACACACACTTACACTTAGAAAACTCTCTCTTTCTCTACTACTACTTATGTTGTTGCTTGGTCTAGCCGGCTGAAAGCCAAGGCTAGACTGTGGACTCTTCTTTGCTTTACCTTTCTGCACTTTGCTTCTCTACTGGTATGTCTTAGTTTACTCTATTCTCAACAATAATGTGTTTCTTCAAGTTGCTTTCGTTTCTTATTCATGTTTACTTCAGCTCATGTTTTTGCATTCCATTTATGTTACTAGCATGCTGAAATATGTTCCCTTTCCCTTTTAGATTAATGTTTCCCTATGTATGTACTCTGTCAGTCGCTTGTTATATGATTTGCTGACTTATTAATCTCGAACCCTATATCCCCTCTATGTGTTTGTTTTCCTTTATTTAGTTTGTGGGCAGGCCTGCATTATCTATTGTTGCGCCTGACCAAACCTACCCCTCTCTAGGGTCATATGCTTAATACAATGTAGTCCCAAAACCCCTCGACCCTTTGTGTAACAACTGATTCTGTGGATTTTGAGCTCCACTACTATTGTTTGTTTTTCAAATTACCCTTTAATACTTACTATTTCCAACTCAGTTTTAATCAATATTTGTCCTGCACTTCCACTATATTCTTAGAACCTAAGTTCTGCCCCTCTTGTGTGAGCCTTGCCTTGGGACCTTTGAGCTCCCTCTGAACTTGGACACATAAGGGCTGACCCTTCCACACTGTACTCATTCTTGTCTAGTTATGAAAACCTGGGTATAAGCACTGCCCGGGGTCCCTTGAGACCCTTAGGGAACTTTGACATACCCAGGTATGAGAAAGGTTTGAATACCATGGGCATCTGAAGTGATTAATTATATAACTCAGAAAGGAAGTCAATATCAGACTTCTTTTGGTTGTAATTTTTTTTATTTCTGCACTTCTTTTTTAATTCAAGTATTTGATCTGTAATAATTTGTAACGAATTATGGTTGGCTAGTGGAAAGGAAAGGGGTAATTATGCATGTTTTAAGGGTAGACGTTATGTCTATAGGGCCTATTTAATAAATTCTGCATGCTTTACTTCCACACTTAGATATCATGCCTATCGGATCTGTTTAATAAATTCTTCATGTTTTACTTTCATACTTAGATATCCTGCCTATAGGATCTGTTTAATAAGTTCTGTATGTTTTACTTCCACACATAGACATCATGCCTATAAGATTTAATGGCTATAATCAGACATCATGCCTACAAGGTTAAAATCAGCTTCGAAATTAGATGTCATGTCTATAAGATTAATATCAATATTTTTTATGGAGATCATGCCTATAGGAATTTCGCCGTGATCAAATAAATCCAGCCTACTCCATCTCATGTTCAATTAGATATCATGCCTATAGGACCAAAATTAGCCTTTATTATTTAGATACCATATCTGTAGGAATGAAAATCGGCTATAATAGAGAGCATGCCTATAGGACCTAAAACCAGTTTAGTTTCGGTGTGACTCGTACTGTGCTGAATCAGTTTAAAAAACCTACTCCTTTTATCAATATGGTTTAGAAAACATGCCTATAGGATCCAAATCGCTCGTTTAGACCTTTTTACTGTTTTATTACATTCCTAATCAGCAATAGATATCATGCTCCTAGGACATCACTATTACGCCTAGGCAAGCCTTAGGTGATAATAATCATAAAATTTAATCCGCCTTTATTTAATTAGAAACTGCTATAACCAGCAGGCAGACCTGATTCAGACTTCTTATCTGAGCTATATAATGAATCTGGTTCTGACTCAAATCCCCTACCTTAGGATTTTTAAAACGGAAAAGGGTTCAAAATCCCCCTAAACTATTAAAAAAGATTTTAAAATACCCTTCATCCACCTATTGGGCTAAAAATACCCCTCCATCCACTTTTTTGGTTCACTTATGCCCTTTGACCGTTAGGTCAATGCTAAATTAAAAATAAATATTATTCTTTTTCTAAAGCTTAAAAAAAATTACAAAATATTTTTCATTTTTTTTAAACTAACTCACCAATAGTCCCCTAATTTATTAAAGTCTTCTTCTTTTTTTTTCAGTTTTTACAAAAAAAAAATAATTTTTTTCAGTTTTTTAAAGCATTTTGTTTTTTGTAAAAACTAGAAAAGAAAAATTTTAAAACAGAAAAAACTATTTTGAATAAAATATTTTCGTTTTTGAAAAATATGTTTTTCCATTTTTTAAAAACATTTTTTTTATTTTCAGTTTTCAGTTTTTTTTAAAGAAAAAATATATTCGTTTTTTTTTAAATGAAAAAAAATATTTCTCAAAAACGAAAATATTTTGTTGAAAATATTTTTTTCAGTTTTTAAAAAACTAAAATATTTCATTAAAAACATTTTCTTTTTCTTTTTCTTTTATTTTACAATGTTTTTTTATTTTTTAGAAAAAAATACTTTAAAAAAATTGAATTTTTTTTGTAAAAACTGAATTGTTTTTTGTAAAACCTGAATAAAAAAAAAAGACTTTACTATATTAGTGGACTACTGGTGCATTAGTTTAAAAAAACAAAAATATTTTGTGAATTTTTTTTAAGTTTTATAAAAAGAATAATAATTATTTTTAATTCAGCACTGACCTAACGCTCAAAGGGTATAAGTGAACCAAAAAGGTGAATTGAGAGATATTTTTAGCCCAATAGAGGGATGAAGGATATTTTTAAATATTTTCCAATAGTTTAAGGGCATTTTGAACCCTTTTCCATTTTTAAAATTCAGACTTTTACCATGTTTAAGTCATGCTATTTATGTGCATTATTTGAGGAGGTCTATATGGGTCTTCTAATTGCTTACATGTTTCCCCTTTGAGTGTAGTCCTACGTGTTTTTCTATGTCGCTTTAGCCTTTTACCTTTAAACCTAAGAGTCAGCCTAATTCCTCTCTTATAGGGATAGTAGTCCTAAAATTTCTCTGGGACTGATAGGAATGGGACGGGTAATAGCACGCAATAGAGTTCGAGACCAATCCGCGCTCTAAATACCTTTACGAGGTGGGAAGCATAGATATGGATATGATGACTGGTGCGCTAATACCAAGTGTAGCCCCTCTTTTGAGAAGTGCTTATCGGGTATTGCATTGATGTGATCCATATTACAAACAAACCTAGGACCCCTTTACATTCGTCAGCATGCTTAGTTATAACTCTTTCAAGACTTTGGTTTATTTAATCATTTTCAAACACTAGTGTATTTAAAATCCCCTCTTATTTGAGCCTTGTTTGTTTAATTGTTGCACAAATTCACAAAAAATTATCTGGCTGGGAACCACACTAGTGGATCCGCAGGGGTGCCTAACACCTTCCCCTTGGGATAATTTTAAGCACTTACCCTATCTCTGTTTATCAAACATAGTTGTATTTGAACCTATAGGTGCCCTAACGCACCTTAAAATCATGAGATGTACACAATATGAAAACTTATCCATGAAGGATGGAGAAACCATTCAGGAGATGTACACAACATTCACTACCTTGACAAATGAATTAAGCTCTTTTGGAAGGATTCCCACTTAAGAAGAAAGGATTGAGAGAATGCTAACTAGGGTTCTACTAGTCACTTCGGAAAGCAAAATCATTGTCTTTCAAGAATCAAAGAAAATTGCTAAACTTCTCTTGGATGAGTTGATTAGAATTCTAAAAACTTATGAGCTTAGGAGACAAATCATGAAGAAGGACATACCTAAGAATGAAAAAAGTCTCGCACTCAGAATCATTGAGGGTTCTAATTTAGAAGATGATGAAATGAAAATGATCGCCAAAAATTTCAAGAAGTACCTACAGAGAGGAAAAGGTTCTTCAAGAAGTGGAAGCTATAACAAAGCCAAAGCAACTGAAAAGTTACAAATATGGAAAAACTTATCGCATAATCAAGAAATATCCTATGTGGAAGATTGAGTTGAAAAAGGAGAGAGTTGAACGAAAGAACATGAAGAAGGAATATGTTAATGGCTGCTGCTTGAAAAAATTCTGCTGGCTAGTAGGTCGTGGCTTTTTCTCCTTTTGAGCCGAATATTTTTCACGTAAAAATACTTGTGTTCTTTACTTTATGCATTATTTATTTCGCAATTATAGTTTTAGAAATACATAAAAGAACCATGTCCTTCAATAATCTAGTGCTTACGAAAATTATGGTATGGAGTACAAAACAACAATATTATTTTATACAACATGAAAACCATAATTTCAATTTTAATTTTTTTCCCTTTCTCCTTCCTTCTTTCCTCTCTCCTCTACCATATCTACTCTATTCTCTCCCTGCCAGCGCCTCCACCAATATAGTGTTGCTGCTACCATCGGCAGCATCAACTTTTGTGGGTTGATTTCTTTATCTGATCAGTTTTGCTAATCTGAGCTACTTGTTAAGTCTTCTGATTCAAAATCTATCTCACAAACTTCTTCAAAAGCTTATCGGATGCTTTTATAACATGTGAATTGTAGCAGTAGCACTTCCCTTTATTTCTATTGATGATTATTAGTGGGGGGAAAAAGAAGCATAAATTTAATAGGGGAAGAGAGAAGAAGAAACCAAGAAGTAAAAAAAGAAACAACAATTATTTAGAAATTGTGTTTGCGATTGTGGAAGATGTAGTGGTCAAATAAGAAAATATCTTTTTTCTTTCATGAACTCGGAACATGAAGATTTCTTCTCTCTGAACATAGCGAGAGGGTGGGGGCACCAGGACAATGCGGTAGTGTGCGGAAGGGAGGGGGAGAAAGTTTGGAGGATTCTAAATACATTATTTTATTTTATTTTATTTTGTCTTTTATGTTAAAAATCATTTTTTAAAATCAAATGCTACATGGCTACTTTTATTCGCCACTTTTGACACATCAATATGTGTGTGCACGCGCTCAGTCTTTTTTGCTGGCTAATCATGAATGGAGCGCTCAGTCTGTTTTGCTGGCTAATCATGAATGGTTTAATAGGTACACATCAAAAATAAAGTTGAAGTGTCTAATAAATCCTTGGTAGGGAGCGCTCCCCCCCGAAAGGGGCCTTATGTGGCGTGAATCTGGATATTATCGGCTCCAATGTGGGTATCGGATACTGGACGGAAAATCAAAAAAAAAATTGAAGTGACTAATAGGTACAAGTACTAGTTTAGGTATTTAAGTAGAAATTATTGTCATGTTGAAGGGATCATCTATGTATTGTGCCTTTCTACGAAGTACTATCTGCATCCTCTCTATTCAGGGATGGACCCCTCAAATAATTGTGAGCACGTGATTTTTTCCCTAAGCAAATTATTCCAAAGTTTCAAATAAAATAATTTTTACAAATTTTGTGAATTTTGTTGAATTTTGCGTTTATTGGTTGCATGTCAATTCATATAAAATACAAAAAATATGCATCTGCATTTACAAATTAATTTTATATGTTAATATTAATTAGGGATTAATTTTTTTAGAAGAGGATATGAAGAAAATGCCAAAAATAGTTCACTTTAGCATTGTCATTGTGAAATTGTCGCAAAATAGTTATTAAATAAATTTTATGCATTAATTAGTCTTAGCTTAATTGTTAGTTTAATTTTGCATCTTTGTAGAAATTAGAAAAAAAATATAAATAACACAAAAAAAATATAAAATGAAAATTAATATATACACAAAAACAATTTAAATAAAAAAAATAAAAGGAAAAACTAAAAGGAGTGGTCTTATTTGAAGACTCAGTTTTGGGGCCAGTTTTGCATTTAAATATGACTGGCCCAAGTCAAAAGAACCCACCCCACGCCCGGTCTGGCCCAAATTCCTCAGAACCCATTCCGGACCTAACCCAATTCCCCAAACCCGATCTGTTGCTGAGGAGGACTAAATGACGTCGCATGGCCAATATCTTTTTAATCTCGACCGTTCAGGACATGGAATCGACGGCCAGGATTTATTGATTAATTTACATAAATATGTAATAAATCCTCAACAAAATCAAAGACACAACTCACCCTTCTCGTACCCAAACTCACCCCGTTGTTCCCCGTCGTTCCCCGTCGTTACACCGCCGCCGACCGCCGCCGGAAATCGTCTCCGACGGCGGCGAAGCTCCAATCAACCCCAAATTTCTACCCTATGATCCTCCCTTCCTCCTCGTTCCATATCCATCATCATTTTCTCCCAAAACCCAGCCCAAATCTTTGAATTTCA
>MU687090.1:0-107995 GCA_026770625.1 Nicotiana glauca
TATGGATCGGACTGCACGCCGCAGTAGTATATTATATGGATCGGACTGCACGTCACAGTAGTATATTATATGGATGGGAATGCATGCCGCAATATGTATATATTGGACCGGACTGCACGCCGCAGTGATATATAGCGCTTGGGCTGTAGGAGCCCCTCCGGAGTCTGCACCCTCACAGTGAGCGCGGGTACCCATATGGATCGGGCTGCACGCCGCAGCGAGCTATGAATCGGGCTGCACGCCACAGCGATATGTGGATCGGGCTGCGCGCCGCAGCGGTTATTATGTGATACTATTTCTGAGAGTGATTTGAGAGAGAGAGAGCCCAAGGGGCCGAGAGGGTTGTGGAGAGTGAGCCCGAGGGGCTAGCTCAGTTTGAGACATTGCCCAAGGGGCGAGCTTTTATGTGGTCATTTTGCATACTTCTTGCCTTCTTACCTGTTATACTGTGGTATTTGTGCCCGAGGGGCGGATTTTCTGAGCTAATCAACACCAACTATTTTGAAACCATTTTCGTAATTAGTGAAAAGACCATTTTTGAAAGAGATTTGAACTGAGCTGAAATATTTCTAAAGATTTCACTGATTTCACTGCTTTTCTCAGAAAGCGTACCCCGCTTCTGTATAGCATGTTGGTTTCTTTACGTGATTTCAGGCTGCTCAGTTATTATTTACTTTTATTACTCACTGAGTTGGAGTACTCACTTTACTCCCTGCACCTCGCGTGCAGTTGCAGGTATTGTTCACCCGGTAGCAGGTTATTAGATGATTGAAGGTATACTATTTTAGCTGAGCAAGGTGACCGCCGGTGTTCACGGCACCGGATCTTGTCCTTTGATTCCAGAATTTTACTTCGTACATTATTTTTGTCCGGTAGTAGTGTTCAGTCTTCTTTAGATGCTCGTAAGTTGTGACACCCTGATTTGGGCTGCGTTTGGGTTTTTGCTTCCGCTAATTATTAATAATATATCATATTTGGACTGCTTATTTATGTTAATTATTGTAGAAAAGGCAGTTTAAGAATGGTTGGCTGGCCTTGTCTTCACGAGAGGCGCCATCACGACCGGATTGGGGTTTGGGTCGTGATAGCCCCAAACATGGCATTTAGCACAAGTTAACAGAATCATTTCTAAATACATAGATTTCATATAGAGTTTATCAAAATACGCAACTGTACAAATGCCACGGGACAGACCAAGTCACAATCCCTACAGGTGCACACCCACACGCCTGTCACCTAGTTTATAAAAAATAGTACAAAATTTCCGTGGTTTCATACCCTCAGGTCTAGATTTACAATCGTTACTTACCACAAATCGGATGAAAATCTACTCCACAATGCCCTGCCTCTCGAATCTACCACAAATTGTCCCAAATTTATCCAAAATCAGAATCATAACATCAATACAAACCAAAGGAACAAAGTCCACATGAAAATTATCAAATTAAACTCAAAATCCTGAAATTGGTCAAACCCGGCCCCGGGCCCATGTCTCGGAACTGGATAACAATCACAACACTACAATCTGTATCCCCTCACGAGTCTATAAATACAAAAAGCATCAAAATCGGACTTCAAATGGCCCCTCAAAACTCCAATTTTAACTCTCCAATTTCAAGCCCTAATTTACCAAATTTTCACCCCTAATCTCTTCAATTTCCATGTTTAATCAACTGAAATTCACCAGAGATACGTGTATTAAGTTCAACAATCTTATCTCAGTAAGAATCCCCTTGATTTCCTCTTCAAAACCCTCCAAAAACTCCTATCCCGTCTAAAAAATGGTAAAAATGGGCAAAAATTCGTGAAGGGATGCTTATATAGTTTCTGTCCAGGCATTTCTACACATGTGGCCTAAATCTCGCTTCTGCGGACCGCACCTGCGGTCAACTTAACTGTACTCGCAGTTTTTCATTAATTCCTCAGACGCTGCACCTGTGACCCAGGTCTCGCATATGCGGTCTAGACCTTCGTTACTGCGATCCTTACCGCTTCTGTGGTCTCCTTTCCTCTTCTGCACCTTGCACCTGCGGTCTCTAATCCGCAAGTATGGTTATGAAAGAAGACAGCAGCTGAAGCTTCTAAATTACAAATTCCAATCTTTCCGACAACCTTCTGAATTCATCCCAAGGCCTCCGGGACCTCAACCAAAATTACGAACAAGTCACATATCATCATTCAAACTCATACCAACCCTCGGAACACTCAAAACAACATCAAAATGTCAAATCACCCTCAGATTCAAGCCTAAGGATTTCCAAACTTTCAAATTCTGCAACCGATCCAAAACCCTATCAAACCTCAACCGAATGACCTAAAATTTTGCACACACGTCACAATTAACACAACAGACTTACTCCAATTTTTGAAATTCCATTCCGACCCTAATATCAAGATATCCACTACCGACCGGAAAATGCCAAATTTCCAATTTTGTCAATTCAAGCCTAAATCTAGCATGGACCTCCCAATTACATTCCGAACACGCTCTCATGTCCAAAATCATCCAATGGAGCTAGCCAAACAATAAAAATCTAAATCCAAGATCAAACACTAACTAGTCAAAACATGGTCAAACCTTTTAAATTTAAAGCTTCAAGTTGAGGATCATTCCTCCATATCTATTTCGATTAACCTGAAAACCAATACTGACGATTTACATAAGTCATAATATATCATACGGGATTAGTCATGCCCGAGAGCTGGCGAGCAAAGTGCAAATGCTCAAAACGTCCGGTTGGGTCGTAACATCATCCCCCACTTAAACATATGTTCTTCCTTGAACATTCCTAGAGTTGTTCCGAAAATCATTAAAATGTTGTGTATTGTTGCTGCCAAATGAACACGCAAGTATACGCAGTCGTCAAGTAATAAAGTGACTAAAAGTCGAATGTCAAACCCACAAGGACTTGTGATTAACTATTAACGAAATTAGACTATCCTAATTATCTAAACAAGAATTAAACCTAGAAATATTTGATTCTAAACTAATTAAATAAAGAAATATAAATAATGAACTTTGAACAGAGAAAGTGCAGATGTTTATGATATCAATGTAATAAAAATGATCTAGGGTAATGGGTTATCAATATTCCTATTGTATTCTTCAATTGAATTGACTAACTAATTTATCTAGTTTATTGGTTAACAGAGTTAATATTGCTCATAAGAATATGCCGAGTTCTTACTCGCCTATTTAAGCTAACCTAACTCCTATATGTCTATGGAATTAGAACTAACAAGAACATATTTATAATTCTTGTTAATCAACCATGCAAGGCAATTAAGTATATGTCTATCCTAACAGCGAATCTGTTTCCCGATGTTCTAGGTTCAAGAACTTGCTCTACTCTATCCTATATGCAATATAGAATTCCCACTTTCGAGTTCAATTCAAGATTCGTAGATAGTATTTAATTGGTGATCAAGCAATTAAATAATTTAGTACAGGATTAAATAAATAAACAAATATGACAATCAAAAAATCAAAATCAATATTCGAATAATAATAGTCATGAAAGAACCACAACCCTAGAACGTGAAGTTTAGCTCCACATAGACATGGTAGCCGAACAATAAATTATTCAAAGAAACATAAAAATTACAAAGTTTGGTGGAAGAAAAGATGAAACTTGATGAATTCTGACCTCCACGGCGGCTCCGTGCTTGTTATTTCCTCTTAAAAACGTCCTCCTCTCTCAAAATAGATTTAAGGATGGCTTTTATATCAATTGGAGGCGTCTTAGGGTGAAAATAACCTAGTACAAGTCGGAATAGGACACTTCAGTGACCCGAGCGTCTAGCGAAGCGTAGGGCGCTGGCCCCAGAGCTCAAAATATTTGAGTACTGGAAACTGGGCCATAGCGAGCTCCCCACGCACGCTGTGGCCCTCAAAATTGACTTTTTGCCTTTTTGATCCGATTTTGCTCCAATTCACGCCCTTTCGTCCCAAATTGCATCCGAATGATTCCTAAACATAGAAAAACCTTAATTTATCACAAAGCATCATATTAAACATCTTAAATCATTGAAACAAGAGCAAAATGTGAGGCGATATATATTAAAATATACATACTTTATGCGGATTAACAACACCCCACACTTAGACTCTTGCCCGTCCTCGAGCAATGGAACTAAATCAATCCCCCAAAACATACTTATCACTATGAAAGAGCACTTCACAATTAATTCAATCAAACACCCCACCTTTGGACTATGATCAATATTGGCAATCAAGTATGAACACGCAAATTTCACATTCTTCCCATTTTCAAATTAGCCCAAGTATATACAATACTATTCAACCAACTCATGCAACCTCTCCACAACCACCTTACCTCAAGAAATGACTTGTTACACTAAGTATCCTTAACTTACACACTCACCCAATAAAAGAAAGTGTACAACATCACCAATCCATCTGAGACCACGTGCCCTCACCACAAACCAAAGAGTGGTTATAAAAGTCCACATTTAAATATGTCATTGAACATAATTCAAGGACATCACACAATAGAAAAAAATTCACTCACTCTCACAAAGAATTCATGTGAATCTCGTGGTCGTACCATAAGCTTGCCCATAGTGTATATCTCTACTCATCTAAGCTAGCCAAATCTAGGATCAATTACGACTTTAAGGTTGTAATGTAGGCTAAGGGACGAGTAGGATATATTTAGGAATAGTGACTAATCCTCCTAAGCACTTTAATACACTACACTCGAAAATCAAGCTCAATTTCTTCTCAACCCATTCATATGTCATACACCATATATAACATAGCCCTTTTTTTTCAATTAAGCACCTCCATGGATTCACTAGCACGAATGAAAAAAATATTAAGAGGTGTGTATCTTTTTACATTATTTGAACTTTTATTTGCTTTTTCTTGCACTTTTTTTTCTACACACACTCCATGCATTGAAGTTCTTAAGCTAGTGACGTTTATTCACAATCTTAGTGCACCTTAAGGGCCCTTCCATGGTTCCACTCGAAAGTAACTCCCAAATCTCTCCCCTTACTTCTTTCAGCGACTATGTGCCTTAGGAGGTAAAGGTTCAACATTCTCAAATCAAGAACAAAGTAGGAGTATGGCTTGTAATGTGGGTGCCAAGGAAACGGTCTATGGGCTCAAAGTGATAGCAATGGGAAAATTTTATTTATAAGTGACAAGAACCTTCATGGTCAAGCAAGAAATGCCTACATCATCTCCTCAACTAGCATAACTTAATGATTTCGCGTTGATTAGCACATGGGAAAAGTTCTAGACTACATAGGACAACACAGAATATCAACAATCCTTACACACACATGGCACTTGGCTCACTCAAGAAAGTTCTGTGCAACTCTCAAGTCAAGCAAACTAGTAAGTAGAGAATTTTAAAGCAATAATGCACTAAGTAGTATACAAGTCAATCAACTGAGAAGAAGGCAACGAAGAGTAGGCTACTTACTTTACTTGGGCATTACAATTTAAAACATATATGCACAAAGACAGAGCGCATGCCATAACATAAATTGCCAACACAAACCATGTGAATAGATATCTCAAAGCACCCCACTTTCCCTTTTCCTACTCCTAAGAAAGAAAAAAATAATAATAAAAAACTAAATTAGAATACCCGGTTCGAGTTACACCCTTGGAAAAGAACCAGTGTCGAAAGAAAAATCAAGGGATACTACCTAACTACCTAAAAATTAAAAAAATAAAAAGAAAATCTTTTTGGTATTTTTAATCGGACTTTAATCCCTCAAAAAAATTATCCAACAGATCCATCGTCGGGAAAAGTCCAAGCTTTTTCTGATTTGTTTTTCAATTTTTTTTCTTTACATAAAATCTACTACAGTAAGAAAGAATACTACAACTAACCTAGGATAGCACAAAAAATTATCCAAACAATCTCCTCACCCCACACTTAAAATTGTGCAATGTCCTCAATGCACACTGCAAATAACAAGAGGATAAAAGAGACTCCCTGGTAGGCCAAAGGCCGAAGCATTAGTAGCTCACATGACACTCAGACTTCTCCCAGGTATAATTCTTTGTGCGGGCACCCCACACTTAGTTTCAACCACAAGACTCACTTTTTCACACTTCTTATGGCTTGGCTCCCTATGCTCAAAATCCTCCAAAATACAACAACACTACAAAAATAATACAATAAGAAAAAAAATCAAAAATAAAAGAAAGCAATAAAGCTGGGTTGCCTCCCAACAAGTGCGTAATTTAACGTCGCGACACGACGTGAACCACTTTTTGCACCCAACTTGAACTTGTGAATTGAGCCCCTAATTTGGCTTCAAGCTATCTGTTATGCTCCCGGGACATTGAGATAAACTTAATTGGGCTAAGTAACCAATATCACATTCTACACTTCTTGGCCTTCGGATGAGGTATGTAATTCTCTCTCTCTGGCACGACGAATTCAAGAATGTAAGCACCTTGTTCCCTGTCCGTTGGCTCCTCCAAAAGCTCAGATGACTTGATTTCTATGTCATCATCCAAACACAATGTTGAAAAAAGTATGGAATGAGGTCCAATACGGCCTAACTCTAGAATTGTATTACTCTTTACATCCTCATATATGCATGCACTAGAGGCTTCAAATATAACATTATCTACTTTCTCACATGGCTCTAGTGTAATTTTGTCAACATGGGCATCATCAACAGAAATATGCTCTAGTGATTGGCTCTCCACTTTTAGCTCGTCAATTTGACGAATAAGCTCTTCTTCAACTTCACACAATTCATTACTTTTTTGTTGAGCGTTAGACGCATCAACCTTTGCATTCAATTGAGCCTCTAAGTCGTGAATATGAGTGCCAAATTTTTTAATCTCTTGCCCTAGTTCAACTCTTTCTTCTATTAAGTCTTTCACCCGATCTGTAATTTCCTCACGTTGAGCCTCATATATTTCCAATCTTTCATCTTGTTCTTCCATCCAAGTTTGACTCAAAATCTCCCCATTTTTCAAAATTTTCCTCTTGTTGGTACTCGCTCTCTTCATTTAATTCTTCTATATTGGTTTCATTCTTGTGATTGTTGCCCTCATTCTTTTCATATCTTTTTTGAATTCATCTTGTTGCTCTGCTACTTACCTCAGAATATTCCTAATATATGAATCACGTTCTATATCCTGCACTTCATTGCCCTTATCAAACTCACAGACACTGTTAGAAAGATCATAATAAGGGCTCAAAGAAGGATGAAAAGAATTAGGACAACCATCCCAATGGCCATCTTGACCACCACACATATTACAAATATTACACTCAAAGGATTGAGATTGTGCGCACGGCTCGCTCCCGAAAATGTTCTGACAATTATTCCACCAGTGGGGTCCTCCACAATATTGACAAGGATCATCAAAGTAAGAATAACCATCATTCGAATAATGTTCATTCCAAGATGCCATACTAAAAAATAAATACTAACTAAACTAAAACACAAAAATATGAAAAAAATAAATTAAATGTATAATCTAGAAAAATAGCTAATTTCCAAGTCCCCGAAAACAATGCCAAAACTTGTTGCTGCCAAACGCACACGCAAGTATACCCGGTCGTCAAGTAATAAAGTGACTAAAAGTCGGATGTCGAACTCATAAGGACTTGTGATTAACTATTAACTAAATTAGACTATTCTAATTATCTAAACAAGAATTAAACCTAGAAAAATTTGATTCTAAACTAATTAAATAAAGAAATATAAATAATGAAATTTGAACAGAGAAAGATCAGATTTTTATGATATCAGTGTAATGAAAACGATCTAGGATTATGGGCTATCTAACATTCCTATTGTATTATTCAATCGAATTGACTAACTAATTTATCTAGTTTATTGGTTAACAGGGTTAATATTGCTCATAAGAATCTGTCGAGTTCTTACTCGCCTATTCAAGGTAACATATCTCCTATATATCTATGTAATTAGAACTAAAAAGACCGCATTTATAATTCCTATAAATCAATCAAGCAAGGCAAAGAGGTATATGTCTATCCTAACTGCGAATACGTTCCCCGATGCCCAGGTTCAATAACTTGCTCTACTCAATCCTATATCCAATCTAGAATTCCCACTTTCGAGTTCAATTCAAGATTCGTAGATAGTATTTAATTGGTGATAAAGTAATTAAATAATTTAGTGCAAGATTAAATAAATAAACTGATACGACAAATCAACAAATCAAAATCAATATTCGAATAACAATAGTCATGAAAGAACCACAACCCTAGAACGTGAAGTTTAGCTCCACATAGACATGGTAGTCGAACAACAAATCTTTCAAAGAAACATAAAAATTACAAAGTTTGGTGGAAGAAAATATGGAACTTGATGAATTCCGGCCTCCACGGTTGCTCTGTGCTTGTGTTTTCCTCTTAAAAACGTCCTCCTCTTCCAAAATAGATTTTAGGATGGCTTTTATATCAATTGGAGGCGTCTTAGGGTGAAAATAACCGAGTCCAAGTCGGAGTAGGACACTTCAGCGACCCGAGCGTCCAAGGAAGCGTGGGGCGCTGGCCCTGGCACTCAAAATATTTGAGTACTGGAAATCAAAATTGACTTTTTGCCTTTTTGCTCCGATTTCTCTACAATTCGCGCCCTTTCATCCCAAATTGCATCCGAATGATTCCTACACATAGAAACACCATAATTTAGCACAAATCATCATATTAAACATCTCAAATCATCGAAACAAGAGCAAAATGCGAGGCGATATATATCAAAATATACATACTTTATGTCGATTATCATGTATCCTCACTATGCACATACCTAGGGGCGATCTCACGTCACCCTATCCCATATAAGTCTGATAGCACAACATGACTGAAATTTCACAATTCATCCTAGCCCATAAACCTTAGAACCAAATTTCCACTTCCGAAATCATCTATAAGATTAGAATCTCACACCTATACCCTGAATAAGTTCGAGCAAGCTGTATCAAACCATATCCTTAACCCAAGATCTAATCACCTGATATACCACATAACTTGAACACTCGTAACAATAACTTCTAATCACAACAGTTGCTCAAACAACTCAATTTCGTTAATGAACCTATTATCAAACCAAAGCCTCATTCTAACACTTTCGTACACTGCCAAATGATGAAAGAAACACGCAGAAATCATAATCATTCCTCAGTTCAACCAGTCGTGGAGCTTCCTCTCCTTCCGCAAGGACTATAGTAAATTTCTAAGCCGAATTTCGATATTATCCTTCCAACATGCTGAATCAAATCCGATAGTATTTATTCTAGATCCAATGACCTCATCTCATCCAATACGACTACTATGGTGATATGACACGTCAACACAATCTAAAGCCACAACCCGTGCAATCCGCGCACCAGTAGGCAACAATCCGAACACACTCAAATCATGAAAAATGATTCAAATGAGAGAGCCGTACCTCAAAATCACCAATATGACCAAAACACGATTCTAAGAACCCATCATACCGTAGAACCATAATATATGAATGTAAACCTAAGGATCATACCTCCATATAACTTTGCTGCAATGCGCGATCCTATCCAGACACTGGACCACACGAGACACCTCAAGTCACCATGCTCAAAATCAACAACCACGCGCAATTTGATGTCTAGTACCATGAGTGAATCACCGTAACCATAGAGAAGCAATGACGCAAATGCCATTTCGGCTCGAAAGAACATATGCAATACACAATCATTCGTGCAATACCCAGATTACCGTCTCACTCAAATTTTGCTATAAAGCCCAAATAGAACCATATCATTTGTGCCTTTAATCGACGAATCAGAATCCCACGTAGCATACAAGAGTAACTCACAAATAAATATCGGAACACAAAAAAGCTTAATAACAATCGAATGTCACCTCTTTCAACAGTAGCAGTTCAGAGTCAACATATCCAACTCGATGCAGAACACACATCTATATTGGCCTACCAATGAACCATATATCAACTCTGGTCACCCACAATAGATAAATAACTCTCCAAAAATTCACAATGATTGAATCATATCACATACTATCATCTGACTAGCTTGCCCACATATTCATAGTCCACAACCACGAAATAACCTGTTTATGAAAACTCCCAGTCTCCAAATCCATAAAGCACATGAATCACCATATCCGATCCTAACTCCACCGCCCAAATATCTAACACATCTCTAATACTCGATCATTCCACGAGGGGTACTTCTCAAAAATTCTTCTGCGCCACCAAGCAAACTTTGAATATCAGTAGGCGATCAGACAAGATAGTGATGCAATACCAATGAAGTATCCATAACTCAAACACATCGCCCTCTCTGAAATGTATACCCTCATCAAGCCACACCAATCAGAGATCTCATTTGTCATCTGAAACTGTCCATGTTGCCTAAGAATTTATGACATTCCTTTCAAAACTGAATTGTGACCTTACACATGCAATCTCAACCCCACACAACATACTGCACATACCATACCATCCAATGATAAATATGAGAACTTCATAATCAACTCCAAGCTACAAGAAACTACGCACTCAGCCAGCCAAGAACTTTTTCATTTGATTCCATCCAAGAGAAGTCACTACACACCCCATACTCCTCACGTCAGTAGAAAATGTACACCTCGAACCGTGGTAGAAATCATCAAGAACTCTCTGAATCCCCTTTGCACAAAACCAAACCATCAGGAATGACTTCTTCTAACTCAACCAAACTACACAAGCCATAAAAACCTAAGGGCATTGCCACGAAACACCTATAAAAACCCACTGCTTCATAAGAACCCAAGAACCGACCATATATATTATCATGCCAATCCAACCTACTACCAAGTTGTCCAAATTCTTTGAGTTCCTTCCAAATTACCTTCAAATTTATATATTTCCTTGATAGTACACCACTATCCTTAACTAAAACATGCCCCACAAAATTTAGCATAAAACCACACCACCCTAAGGCTCATAAACTGTTGTATTCTTCTAAAGCACCCCCTAAAGTACTACAATCGAGATAGCCACTTTGAAGAGACCTTCTACTAGTCTAAAGCCATTACCTTCACGTTCCTGATACTGGTATGTAGAATCCGTAATGATACAGAAATGCCATAAGTCCTGACATCCTCCCATATACATCTCAATTTCTAGCTAACACACATCCAGAAGATCCCCAATTTCTACATATAAATCTTGAATTTACTATAACCATTCTCGAGAGTTATCCACTCTACTCACATCTCAATTAGACAGATCGAACGGACCGAACGACCTGTGCCCCATTAGCACTCCAACACCCAAGGGAGTAACCCATTATTCTAAGCCAACGAGCAATTTTGTTTCCTGCTCCATACACGTTACATCTTTACAAACAACAAGTAAATAATCTAATGTTTTTCATATACCCATAAATCATAACACAACCATTACCCAAAATTTCCTTTACTCAAGTTATCCTCGACCTCAACATCTGTAAGCCTTAACTAATTCACTAGTATACCTCAAATTGGAACTAACACGACACATATTCGTGCAATCAACTGATCAATAGCAAACTCCCCCACTTGGCTCAAAGCCATAGATCAAAACACGCAAAAACTCACAATGCCCATACTCTGTTACTGCCATAATACCATAGTGAGATCCAACTAGATCCTTCCATAAGCTCATGCAACACAAACCATCTAGTATTTCCAATCATCTACAAATCTCGCGCTCACCCTCGTAGCAGACAAGCCTACTATCATAAGCGATCCAAACTCAAACTGCAACACATATATCTCACTGGTAAAAGAGGACTCCCAACAAACAACATAAGGATCACACAAACGTCATATTATCCAGCAGGAAATAACCCACCTGCTTAACCTCAAACTGGTATCTCTCTATACTCTTCCATAATCATAACTATTACACAATCACTTAATCCTCTGGGTATGAGCTCATAACACAACATGAAGATCTACTCCACTCCACAAGTAAACTACACGAGAGATCCTTTAACACACCCATAGCTCGAGGCCACACGCCAACTCAAGACAAAAGTCAAACACCCAATAGTCCTTGCTAAATCTCCAGCAAACTCTTCTTGTCACATTCAAACAATTTGAACACATGTCGCAATCAAATCATACTCACCCCATAGTCATCCAGCCATAAATCCCACCAATAAGGACACAAACGGACATATAAGTCCCAAATACACGTGCTCACACAATCGAAATCTCACTACTTAAGCAACAGACAAAACTTGGCCTCAAGTCCTCCATACTGACCCATCATCAACATGCTAAGATCACATCTCGCACTTCATCCAGAGAATCACAGGCCATCGATGCACATCTAATACCGAGCGCTCATGTGCGTATACGAATACGTGGAAGGAATTCAAAGAGTTACACTTCAAGGTGAATCAATGTCGCACGATAAGAATTCAATAATGTGAAGTTTCCTAAGGGTTCTGCAGCCTCTTGAAGATAAGTACGGACGTCTTCGTACCGATCCGCAATACTCTATTAAACCTGCTCATAACTCATGAGACCTATGTATCCTAGGCTCTGATACCCACTTTTCACGACCCCAAACCACCCCGGTCGTGATGGTGCCTATCACAGTACTAGTTCAGCCAAATTAACACTAACAACATAAAGTTCTTTTGTAAATTCATTTTCTAATCAGATATAATCTCAAATCTTTCATTTTAATATAACAAAATACGTGAAAAATAAGTATGAAATTACATCCGCATTGCCCAATCCTAGTGTCAATAGTCATGAGCCACTAAATACAACCCAATACTATCTACTTAATATAAGATAAGACTAAAATATAAAATACGAAGGATAGTAAAGAGAAAGGCATGGCTGCAAATGCCGTGCAGCTACCTTGCAATCTCCGGATAATACTCTGAAAGGCAACGATCAACTCCCACTTGGAGGCTCTGGCACCTGGATCTGCACACAAGGTACATGGAGTAACGTGAGTACGCCAACTCAGTAAGCAACAAAAGAAACTAAAGACTGAGTAGTAAGAAAGTACATAATCCACTTTATAGCACCATAATGGGCACAATATGTTTCCAAGATCGTATATATATAAACTCATCTCATTAAACTCCAATTGCAGTAAAATCCTTTGAAAATGTCTTTCTAACAGTTTCAACAAAGATTCAATGATGTTAGAGTAAAAATGATGAAAATGATAAGTAGTTCCTCGCAAACCTCCCGGTCACTCATATACATTTTATAACATAAAACGCTCAGTGGAAATAATAAAGGAAAATTAGTAATTAAATTCCGAACATCTCGTAAAGAATTCCAGTTTCAATGAAAGTGATTTAAAACATTTGTTCAACATTGCAATAGAGATTCATTATAAAGAGGAGTGAAAACAGCAATTTCATAAAACAAGCCCCTCGAGTAAAGCATCACTTGTATATATATATATATATATATAGTCTCCCCTCGGGGCTAGACTCTTAGTCACTCGTGAATCAGATCTCATCAATCAGTACTCACACTCAGCACTCCAGCTGAATAGATATCTCATAATAATAACCGCTGCGAGGTGCAGTCCGATCCGTAAATATATAGTCGACTACACTCACTGGGGGTGTACAAGTTCCAAAGAGGCTCTTACTGCCCAAGCGCTAGATTGCTATGGTGCACAGCCCGATCTATAAATATATAATCCTTACCATCTGGCCCTCGGCCTCTCTCTCTCAGTCATAAACCTCACAGTCACTCGGGCATTTCAGTGAAAGATCAGGGAATATATTGCTGCGGCGTGCAGCCCGATCCAAAAATATATAATGCTCACCATCCGGCCCTCGGCCTCTCTCTCAGTCATAAACCTCGCAGCCACTCGGGCATCTCAGTGAAAGATCAGGGAACTCAGCCCAAACAGTTTTCATATAATTCAAAGTCGGGTATTGAAACTGAATCAAACAATAAACAGGTAAAAATCATGACTGAGAATATGCTTTCAAATCAAAACAGTGTGAGGATAGTAGTAAAATACCCATGAGGGTCCAAACAGTATGGCACAAGGCCCCAAATATGGCATTTCGCCCAAGTTAACAGAATCATTTTTAAAGACATAGATTTCATATAGAGTTTATCAAAATATGCAACTATACAGTTGTCACAAAACGGACCAAGTCACAATCCCTATGGGTGCATGCCACATGCTCGTCACCTAGCATGTGCGTCAACTCGTTTATCAATAATAGTATGAAATTTCTAGGGTTCCATACCCTTATGTCTAGATTTACAATTGTTACTTACATCAAACTTGATGAAAATGTACTTTGCAATGTCCTTGCCTCTCGACTCGGCCTCAAATCGTCCCAAATCTATCCAAAATCAGAATCATAACATCAATACAAACAAAAGGAACAAAGCCCACGTAAGAATTATTAAATTAAACTCAAAATCCCGAAATTGGTCAAACACGGTCCCCGGGCCCACATCTCGGAACTCGATAAAAATTACAACACTAGAATCCTTATCCTTTCACGAGTCTATACATACCAAAAACATCAAAATCGGACCTCAAATGGCCTCTCCAATCCCCAATTTAAACTCTCCAATTTCAAGCCCTAATTTCCCAATTTTTCACCCCTAATCTCTTCAATTTCCATGTTTAAGCAACATAATTTCACCATAGATACGTGTATTAAGTTCAAAAATCTTACCTCAACAAGAATCCACTTGATTTCTTCTTCAAAACCCTCCAAAAGCTCCAATCACATCTAGAAAATGGCGGAAATGGCCAAAATTTCGCAAATGGATGCTTATATAGTTTCTACCCAGGCATTTCCCCACCTGCATCCTAATCGCTTCTATGTACCGCACCTATGGTCAACTTAACCGCACCCATGGTTTTTTATTAATTCTTAAGACACCGCACATGTGACCCAGGTCTCGCACCTACGGGCTCGCAGATGCGGTCCAAACCTCCGCTCCTGCCGATCCTTACTGCTTCTGTGGTCTCCTTTCCGCTTCTGCGGCTCGCACTTGCTGTCCCCAATCCGCAGGTGCGGTTATGATAGAAGAAAGCAGCTGAAGCTGCCAAATTACAAATTTCAATCTTTCCGAAAACCTTCCGAATTCATCCCGAGGCCCCCGGGACCTCAACAAAAAACACAAACAAGTCACATATCATCATTCAAACTCATACCAATCCTTGGAACACTCAAAGCAATATTGAAACACCAAATCAGCCTCGAATTCAAGCCTAAGGATTTTAAAACTTCCGAATTCCGCAACCAATCCAAAAACCTATCAAACCTCAACCAAATGACCTGAAAGTTTTCACACACGTCACAATTGACACAACGGACTTACTCCAATTTCTGAAATTCCATTCCGGTCCCGATGTCAAGATTTTCACTACCAACCGAAAAATGCCAAATTTTCAATATTCAAGCCTAAATCTACCACGGACCTCCCAATTATATTCCGAACACGCTCCCATGTCCAAAATCACCCAACAAAGCTAGCCAAATAATAAAAATCCAAATCCAAGATCAAACACTAAAAATTCAAAACTTGGTCAAACCTTTTAATTTAAAGCTTCAGGCTGAGGATCATTCTTCCATATCTGTTTTGATTAACTTGAAAACCAAAACCGACGATTTACATAAGTCATAATACAATATACGAGGCTATTCATGCTTGATAACTGGCGAGCAAAGTGCAAATGCTCAAAACGACCATTCGGGTCGTTACAAATTGCCAAGAATCAACCTCATAAAGAACAGCTAACCAATGAACGACATATTAAGAAAATGGCACCAGAAACAACAGAATTTAGCATCACGAGTCATCTCTCTCTCTCTCTCTATATATATATATATATATATATATATATGTGTGTGTGTGTGTGTGTGTGTGTGTGTGTGTGTGCGCGTGTGAGATTCGAAATGGTTTTGTGGCCCATTACAAACTTGTTTTTAGTTTTATGACCCCATCTCTTTTTTTTTACATATGGAAGATTTTCTTTTACACATAAGAGATCTATCTTTTATACATAAGAGATCTAAAAAAGACACTTTCTTAATTTCAACATTGTAAAAAGCCATGGAGGCCTAAAACCTCTAGAAATGTAGGGATAAAGTGATGGCTCTTCGGTTTAGACTTATGTTGTTGTGTTCAAGATGAAATAGCTAATTCATACCTACCTAAATAAGAGAAGGTTTTCATTCAAGTAATCTACTTTTTATTCAAATAAAGGATCATAAGTAGCACTCAAGGTTGTGCTTTCCAAACATTATACTCCTTGTTTAAGATCACTTTGAATCCAATTCAATTTACCTCAATGAAAGAGTTAATACCCTCAAATCCTCCTAAACTATATAATATTTGTCAGTTTTCTATTTAAACTATCATTTGTCCTCGAAAATCCCCTAAACTATATCCCCCTTCATAATAAAATTCCCCATCACTTTTGTGACATATTATGTGAAATAAATCGCATAAGAGCACATGAAGGGTAATAATAACCATTAAAATGGGCCCACCTGACATCAACTAACAACTAATTTGCCCCTTTTTAAAAAACTTATATTTTCTTCCCTTTTTCTTTATATTACGCATTTCTTCTCCATTTCTTCATCTTAATTCATTTGAAATTCTCTCTATCTTATTATTACTGAGTTTATTTCTTTTCGTTATCGTTTTATCCATCCTTCATTTTTACCTAAATTTATTTGAAAGAAGGAGCACAAAATTCCCCAACAAAAAGGAAAAAGCATAAACCTTTTTTAACAAAACAAATTACTAATAACAAGGCAAAAAAAGAGTTAGGACAACGAATTTAATATTTGAATACTTACGAGTCTTCTCTATTTTTGTGCTTCTTCTTCTCTATCTTTATTTACTGGATAAAATCACAAACCTCAACAAACGATCACAAAACCCTAGATTTAATTTCGATTACGAATAGCATCAATAATAGATAGAGAAGTCGATGGTAGAAACTGTGTTTAATGAAGACAATCACTACTTAGAGAAGGTGCCTCTCATCTTCGATGAGAGAATTCTTTCGATGAGGACAAAGAGACCATACATTGAGAGGAGTAAATGACGGACTGTGCAACAAAATCCCTTTTTTTCACGTAATTAGATTAACATATATTAATTAAACATGTTTTTAAGATTAACGTAATTAAATATCCATGTGGATTAGGTTTTAAAAATTATTTAGCGAGTGTATCACACACTCTAGTAAGAATGAAACAGGTGGTTTTATTATGAAGGGGATATAGTTCAGGGGATTTTCGGGGACAGACGATAGTTTAGATAAGAAACTGACAAATATTGTATAGTTTAGATGGGTTTGAGGGTATTAACTTAATATGCAACAATGATAGACAAGGAAAAACAGTACTTAGAAATCATTCAATCCAGCACCTTCACTCACCACTCATCAGTTTTAGTAAATCAAAAACTATCAAAATAAGTACATAAACCACTCAAACTCCAACATAAATCTGTAAAAATTGCTAGTCTTGAAAATCCAAAACTGTGCCACTTAAACAATTAGTACTTTAAAAATCCAAGAATTGAATATCTACTAATTATGCATACAATATCCTAAAAACAATCAAAACTACAGATACTTGGAAACGGAAAAAAAATACACCAGACAAGTTAACAAGAGACAAAATTAAGAATCACATTTAATGAAACTAGTATGGGATAGACAACAATTTTCAAGTAAATTAAACCCATTATTATATTCAGTAGTAAACAATTCATAGTTGATTAGATTATTGCAACAGATGACGAAAAAGGTTTGTTTAACCAGAAAATAAAATTTTTGGTCAAAGCTTAATTTTAGAAGAACTCGGGTTACTAATAATCAAATATAGAATAAAATAAGAAGAGTTGAATTGAAAGATAGCCGAGTCTGTGAAAGAAAGCAAAGTAAATCAATATATTCCAATAATCATCCGTCCCATTACAAATATTATTTCTCTCCTTTTATAGCTATTTCTATGTACTACGTTTCTTTCCTCTCATAATACAACCATGATGATTATTAAATGGCATTAATGCAATGTTATAATTAGTAATTGTAACAGTTTCGTGAAGATTTCAGAACGTTTTTCATAGTTGAAGTTCATTAATTATGGATAATACGTATCTGTACGTTTTGCTATCTAGGTTCATTCCTTTCGATGTCTCTTCAAATTACCAAGAGGACCGAGTAACTGTTCCTTCATGTTTTCTTGAATCTTTGCCTGTACCTTTTAAGACTCATGTCTGTTTGAATATTCTTTGCCACCTGTCATTCTTTCATTGATCCACGTGTATCGATGTGTCAGCACATAATTAATTTCAAATGTTAACTTGATTTTTTCCAATATAGATAGTCACCCCACTTGCCATTTATTCGTCAATTGAATATTTGGGAAGTGGATATCATTAAAGAGGGAATTTTTGCCGCCATTCTACATATCATTATACCTTCTCTAGAACTAATACTTCGCATGTCACTTCTATTTAATGCATGTGACACGTGATGACGTTTGATTGGTTCTGCAATCCTTCAACACCTTTTAAGGCTTTTTGCGGCTCACATCAATCACAAAGTGGCAGTTTTCATCATGATGTTCCCATCATTACCTTTTTGTTTGATGGTTGCTTTTGAGTATAAATATAACTTTGTCTTTTCTTTCGCATAAAAGTTTTCCATATTTGAATATTCAATCTTCTTTTCTTCCTCGTACAGCTATGTCTTCTTCAAACCGTAACCCCAAAAAAGTTCTTATTATTGATGAACTTCCTCTTGCTCCAACTAGGAGCAGGAGAGGAGGTAGGTTACGTAGTATAGGATCAACATCTACTCGAGGTGCTTCTTTGACTCTACCTAGTTCTACTCATCCTTCTTCTTCTAGAACTAGGGGTTCTCTTCCGCATATATCTTCTTCCAGAAGTAAGGACTCTAATGAACCAGTCTGTGAACCCATAGTAGACGAAATCATCCCCTCTGAGATTTCTTTTTATAATGATAAAGAATCGATTAGAAATCGGGTTTTTTCTATCTCCTCTTTTGATCGTGCTGATGTTTACCCTTCTCATATTACTGAAGGTTTGATATCTGTTGTCCGTAGAGATTGCCATTGGAAATTTGACTTCCCAATTATAATTCCTAATGAAAATCAAAGGATCACGTCCTTCAAGGATGGCTTTTCTTTCGTGTATACGTATCCTTTGACACTGAATTTTAGACCCCCCATTGATCCTGTTATTATCGAGTTCTGTCATTTTTTCATTTTTTGTTTAGGACAAATTGGCCCTATTGTGTGGAGGGTTATTGCATGTTTAAGGTACTTGGCTAATTTGGCTCAACTGCCTTTCACCTTTTTTCATCTGATCCATCTTTACTCCCCTAAGTTATTCCGTCATGAGATCTTTACTTTGGTGGCGAGGAGTAAGAGGGTTTTAGTCAGCCCTGAGGATGACAAAGACCATGGCTGGTATGCTAGATTTGTTTCTACTCCTGCGGTAGGGTTATTTGGTAAAGAAAATATACCATTTCCTGAAAAGTGGAATTTTGCGCGTAAGTTTACTTTACAAATTTCTTTTTTCTCTTTTCTATACCCCTTTTTTTAGGAAGGGTTTGTTTTTCCCATGAATGTTTCACTTTTTTTCCACCAACGATGGGACTGTTGAAGAGATTTCCAATTTTCGTGGTTGGGTAGAAAAATTATTGACCATTGTTCCGATTGAAGTTAGATCTTGGAAATACGTTTTAAACAGGTTTGGTTGGAAGGTTGACTCATGATAAAAATATTATTCTTTTCCATCTATTTGTATTCACTCTTTCTTTAGAATGCATTTGACCCTTCTTTTTATCAGGGTTTCCTGGTCGTAGTGTAAGTGCCGAGTCAATCGTAGCTTCTAGACTTTCTTTAGCAAGAGCTCAGGAGATAATCTTGAGTTCTTCATCGAAAAGGAAAGCTGACAAACCTCAGGATTCTGAGGAGGAAGAGGAACAGGATTGAAGTTCTTTGGTTAGAAGGCTGCCGGCTAGAAGACACGTCATCTTGGATGATGAAGTCACTCCTCCTCGTTCGGTACCTGTGACCGAGCCTGTTGAAGCCACTCTAATGAGTTCTAACAAAGAAACTCCCAAGGCAGCTCATGACTCTATTGAACAACTCTTTCTCGTGGGTTTGATTATGAAGGTTTTGACTTAGTGTCTGAGGAAGCACCTCTTGCCTCTTTTCCCGTATCTGTCTCAGTGGAATACTATTTGCTTGTTGTTACTATAGCTATTTCTGCTCCGCCTCAAGCCATGATGACTTCCTCTACAGTCTCCAGTACTACTATTTCTCGAACTGAAGTTGGTTCTTCAAGTAGAAGTAGAGTGATGAAGCAAATTACCATTGAAGTTCCTACCGATGGTAGTCTTCTAAAGAATTCAGGTCGAGCTGACATATGGTTGAAACCCTTGATTGGTCAAGTTGAAAAGTCCAAGCTAGAAAGTCATAGTTCTTTGACTTGGATGAATGATATCGTGCAATCATCACTAAAGGTATTAATTCTTTTCATGCTCTATTCCATTCTCTTTTTGCTGAGCTTCTTACCCCCTCCCCCCTTTTTTTATGAACATCAATCTCATCTGTACGGAGATGATGAAAAGCGTTTCCCATACAGAGCAATTGATACATGATTACCAAATTGAGGCAGACAATTGGAAAGAACAGTATGAAAGTCTTCAGTTTAAGATGGAAGTTTTAGAAGAAAACAAATGTTCCTTAGAGTAGCAGCTGAGAGTTATGGCATCATAATTAGCAGTTGAAAAAGCTTCTTCTAACCAGGCGGGCAAGGATAAAAACCTCCTGAAGTCTTCTTTTGCTGAACAACTCTCCAAAGCTATTGAAGAGATCAACGGCCTTAAAGCTTTTGCTAAATAAGAAAGAGGTTTATCCTGGTGAGCTTGTTCACGCACCGACGCAGGACCAAGAAGATCTTCGAGTGTCTTCTACCAAGGTTAAATTTTTGGAGAACTCACTTACCCCTTTACAGTATTCTTACGATGCCGTTTTAGCTGAGAGGGAGGATTTTAAGAATTAAATTAACCATTGGGAAAGAGATTACGAGGCTTTTGAGGACAAGGCTGCTGTTGAAGTAAGTTGGGCTATTTTGAACACGCGCCATGATACTCTTATGGAGGTAAGCCAGGAAGGTTTTAACTTGGATGCTGAGTTAGCCAAAATTAAGGAAACAATATAAAAACTCAACAAAGACACAACTTTTCTTCACTATGGCTGATACTCCTAAAAATGTTGAAGGTAATCCTAGCGCGGTGGATGTCCTAGCTCCTTCAGACCAAATGGAGCCTTCTGTTGTTGATGATGCCGTCTTGAACTCTTCTTCTGAACCTGCTCCACAGTGAAAGTTTATTTGTAAAGTTTGACTATTTTTTTTTCTTTTTGGTGGAATGTGTGATAGTTTTACCCCTGGTCCCATTTTGGGGGTTATGTTTTTGGTAACAGTATGTCCCTAGGTCTTTTCGGGGCTTTTAAAATGACAACCAGTTTAAGACTAAGTTCATAATTAGTTGTAACTTAATATTATAAAGTTATCGTTTTAACTTAAATTCTCTCAAGTTTTTGTTATACTCTTTTATTAATTTGCCTTGCTTTTTATAAGTCCAAGGTCTTGCTTTTTAATACATGGGTTTTTGTCTTACCCTTTTTGGCTTTTTGCATTTTTAGAAATGCTTAATTAACTTTATGGATTTTTGAATCAGATATGAATTATAAAAGATGACCCTTTTATATACGACACTTAATGAAGAAAATGTCTCAACTTTATAATGGTGTAATCATACGAAAGGAGAAATAGGAACACACATATTTCTTGGAATAACTTTGATAAAGTTTTCATTCGAACTTTGTCAAGTTTAAATAATATCTTACATGTATTTAAATATCTTCTATAACTCTTCCGTAACTGCATTTTATAACAGATTTGTAAAAGAAATCCAAGGGTTTCTTTATGAACCATCGCTAAATAATGCCTTTAACCTGAATATACATAAGAGTTTATCCACGAGTGTATTTATTAGATTTTTTTGGATCAGGCTTGCATTTTTTTGGCTCGTGACTTTGCTCTAAACTTGATATTCGAGTAGACTTTAGGCTTGACTAGAAATTTAATTATTTCGGCCTTCTTTGCCTTCCTTATGCATATTATATAGTATCCCAAGTTTTTGAGCTTTGAAGTATAAAATCTCGAGCACTTGATTATTCCTTCCATGTGGCCCTTTTCTTGAAAAGGAAAAACATACGGGACTCAGAGGTACAATTTTAGGTGAAGATTCTTAGCCCATATAAATTTCCATAAGAGTAGTTGTAACCCTAGACTGGAAATTATGTTCCTTCCGCATGTCTTTTAGGTACTAATTCATCTTTTAGTGTGGGTTAGTGTTTTGCCTATCATCTAAAATCGTTAGTAAAACTTTGATAATTCAAAAATAAAAATCATGAATGAGGATATCTGTCCGTTGGTATTTCCTTCCCTTAGAAGTAGTATCTCTTCAGATGAACAACATTCCAATTTGAAGGTAGAATCTTACCATCCAATATTTCAAGCTTGTATGCTCCTTTTCTTGCGATACCATGAATCTTGTAAGGCCCTTCCTAATTTGGACTTAATTTTCCTGCGTTGGCTTCTCTCATGGATTGGAAAACTTTCTTGAGTACATAGTCCCCAATCTTAAAGTATCTGATATGAGCTTTCACTGATTGTAATACCGCTCAATAACTTGTTTTTGCGCCGCCATCCTTATTAATATGGTTTTCCTCTTTTCTTCAAGTAAATCTAGGTTACCCGCATCTTTTTTCATTTGATACTTCAGTAGCTTGAGTGTATCTCATACTTGGTTCTTCTATCTCAACTGGAATTAAGGCTTCAGCCCCGTATAGAAGTGAAAACGATATTTCTCCCGTACTTGTTTTTGTTATTGTTCAATATGGCCACAAGACTCCAGGTAGTACCTCTGGCCAATTGCCTTTAGATTCTTCCAATCTTTTCTTGAAGTTGTTGATTATGACTTTATTTGTTGATTCAACTTCTCCATTACCCACCGGATGGTAAGGTGTTGAGGTAATCCCTTTAATTCGCCAACTTTGAAGAAATTCTGTGATTTGTGCACCTATAAATTACGGGTCATTATCACATATAATTTCCTTTGGCACCCTGAATCGGCATATGATGCTTCGCCAGATGAAGTCTCTGACCTCTTTTTCTCGTACCTGTTTGAAAGCTCCCTCTTCTACCCACTTAGTAAAATAGTCAGTGAGCACTGACAAAACTCTTACCTTACCTTTGGCTTGTGGTAGCAGACCTACGATATCCATCCACCACATTATAAAAGGCCATGGTGCAACAACCAGATGTAATAATTCAGCTGGTCGATGCATGTTGTTACTATATCTTTGGCACTTGTCACATTTGCCACAAAATTTTTCGCGTCTTCTTCCATTTTTGGCCAATAAGTGGTAGCTCTAATTATGGATTTTAACAAAGATCTTCTCCAGCATGATTTCCACAATTTCCCTCATGTATTTCTCGCATCACATATTCCGTTTGAGAAGCCCGAGACATCTTGCTAGAGGTCCACCGAACAATTTTCGATATAGATTGCCTTCATTTAAATAGTAACGAGTAGCTTTTCGGCAAAGTGTTTGAGGCTTTTTCTTATCTTTAGGTAATATTTCATACTGCAAAAATTTAACAATCTCGTTTCTCCAATCGCAAGTTAGATTATTGTAATTTAACTCGATTTTGTCTTGATCAAGTACTGAATGAAAAAAATGAATCACGGAAGTAATTTCTTCATTTGTTACTTCCGCCGTAGATGCAAAGAGCATCTGCGTCGGCATTTTCTTCCCTTGGTATCTGCGTAATTTTCCAAGTTTAAAATTGCCTGACCAAATCTCGTACCTTTTCCAAATATTGCTGCATCCTCGCCTCTTTGGTTGTATAAGTCTCCTGCATTTTGCTAACTACAAGTTGCGAATCGCTTTTGATTATGACCTGCTTTATTCCGAGCTCTCGCGCCAATTCTAATCTTGCAATGACATCTTCATATTCTTCCTTATTATTAGTGATTGGATGACATTTTATTTCTTGTCGTACGGCTTCACCCGTAGGTGGTACCAAGACAATGCCCAGACCTGCTCCTTTTACATTTGATGAACTGTCAGTAAATAAGGTCCAAATACCTAGATTAGATCCGTTAAATGCTTGCAGTTCTTTTTCTGCCTCCAACTGTATCCCCTGGCTAAAACCTGCCACAAAATCTGCTAAAACTTGTGATTTTATTGCAGTTCTAGGTTGATATGTAATGTCATATTCACTTAGTTCTATAGCTCACTTGGCTAATCTACCCTATAACTCTTATTTATGTAATATATTACGTAAAGGGTAGGCGGTTACCACAAAAATAGGATAACATTGGAAATAAGGTCTTAATTTCCCAGATGCCATAATCAAAGCTAATGCAAGTTTCTCTAAATGAGGATATCGAGTATCAGCATCTAGCAAAGATTTGCTAACATAATAAATGGGTGATTGTTTGCCTTGGTCTTCTCGAAGTAATACTGTAGTTACCGCTACTTCTAAAACTGCAGGGTAGACAAACAATTTCTCCCCATCTTTCTGTTTGGCTAGTAATGGTAGATTTGACAGGTACGTTTTTAAAACTTTAAGCGCTTATTGACATTCTTCAGACCATTCAAATTAGTTTTGCTTTTTCAAAGCTGAAAAGAATTTGAAGTACTTTTCTAATGACTTGGAAATAAACCAGCCCAAGGCTGTGATTTATCCCGTCAGCCTTTGTAATTCTTTTTCTCGTGAGTATATCCGGAATTTCTTCAATAGCTTTAGTCTGCGCAAGATTTACTTCAATGCCACGGCTAGAAACAAGGAATCCCAAGAACATACATGATGAGACGCCAAATACACATTTTTTCAGGATTTAACTTCATGTAGAATTTACGAAGAATCTGAAATGTATCAGTCAATTGTTAAATATGGTCCCCTGTTTGTTGTGATTTGACCAACATATCATATATATACACTTCCATGGTTTTTCATTGTTCTTGGAACATTTTGGTCACTAGCCTTTGGTATGTGTCCACATGTCATGACCCGAATTTTCCACCCTCGAAAGTCGTGATGGCGCTTACTAGTAAAAGCTAGGCAAGCCAACTATTCCGATTAATTTGCCCTTTTTATTTTTAACCTCTTAACCATCTCAAGTCAACATATTATAAGGAGCGGAAAAGAATAATGCGGAAGAAAGAAATTTAACGTTTAAGCTAATACCAATGTGAATCCATAAACATAAACCACCAAGAACTGGTGTCACAATCTCACAGACTATCTAAGAATACTACAAATAGGGTTCGAACAAAATAGATACATGTCTGTCTCTGAAATAGTAAAAAATAGAAGAAGAACTAGATAGGAAGGGGACGCCAAGGCCTGCGGACGCCTGCAGGACTACCCCGGGTCTCATGATGGACTGAAGGCAGCAAACTCACTGTGGTCCTAAAGCTCCAGCACTGGGATCTGCACACAGTGCATAGTGTAGTATCAGCACAACCGACCACATGTGCTGGTAAGTGTCGAGCCTAACCTCAGCGAAGTAGTGACAAAGCTAGGAAAAGACTACCAAATAAACATGTGCAGTTATATCATATACAACAAGTAATAACGACATAAACTAGCAGTTAAAGATTGGAAGGGAAAACATGCTCGGGGAAATATCATGTACAAACAGAAATTCAGTAAAGAAGCATACATAACACCACAATTCAACTATAAGAAAGAATAAGGAAATAAATGACAAGTGCACGGCATCACCCTTCGTGCTTTTAATCTCGTTCTCACCATAAGAATTAATATATTCGGCACGAACCTACTATTGCATAATTACATTATTGATGCATAAAATGGTCTTTTATATTTTTAAAATGTTAAACAACTATTTTTAAAAATCATTTATTATTTGATATAAATTATATAGTATTAAAAATGGCTATTTAAAATGTGGCCTAATTTTATTTCAATTTCAGCCCCAATCCAACCCCAATACCAGCCCAATTTTTAATTCAATTACCCATCCCAAACCCAAGCTACCCGATCCGGCCCCCAAAACCCTTTAATCTCAGCCATTGATCATAGAGATCAACGGCCACAAAGACCCTTCATAATAAACTAACCTATACCCCCCCCCCCCAATCCTAATCATTTCACTCTTCTCACTACCGTCACCAGTTCCTCTCATCTCTCAAAAGCTCTCAACCTAACCCTAATCAAACCTCACTGACCCTCATACATGGCCATCTCCGATGACTTCTTACCACCTCCAATGGCCTACCACACATTAATCTTGCCATCTCCAGGGCCCTCAAGGGACCAGGGCTAGTTGACTTACATCGATGGTTCCTCTCTTGGGCCATTTCAATGTGATTCCGAGTAAGATCATCCTATATTGACTATGATCAATGGGTTTCTAATCATTTTTCTTCACCTCTGTATGCTTCTCTTCGAAACCCTAATTTCTTTTCTAAACCTCTTAGATCTATACAGATCTAAGATGATTCAGGTTTGTTTCATGTGAGTTTTACAATAACCTTAAGATTCTTTACAAGAATCGTATGATTTTTAAGTGATTTTCATCTTTTCCTAAACTAGGGTTTCCGGAATTTCTTTTTACAAATTGTTTGATGACTTTTTGTGTTTGTTCTTCTACTTCTCATATATTTTTGACTAATTTTGTAAGTCTGCGACAACCTTAGCTTGCTTGTACCGAAAACCCTAATTTTTGGGGGTTCTTCATTTTGTTTCCGAGTATTGGTACATCTTATTGTTTTCTTGCTTTGGGTTCTTGTGATTTCTCATGATTTTCTTGTCCTAATATGCTTCTACTGAATTTCTTAGTTCAACCCTTTTACTGATTCTATAGGCTTGTGTTCATCCAGACTATTCGTGTTAAGACCTGTAACATTCTCCTTGAATTAGTGACGTTCTAACTATTTGTTTTGTTAAAGTTATGTGGAATCCTGACTATTCATGTTCTACCTTATTTTATATGCTAAACATGTTGACACTTTCATGACTTTCTCTTGGATTATTCTGAATTCCTTGTTTCTTGATTTGAACACTTTCCCTTAAACTTTTGATTCGTATCTCTCTACTCGATTTGATTGAATTGTTTGCCTTAATTATTTTTTCCCTTGCCTTCTTTGTATTTTACCGATTCCTACTGATTTGTTTCCTTAATTAAAACCTTTATTCATTTACCCCTAATTACCTACTCTATACCCAAACCTTGATTCTTTTATTTAAATACTTAGTATGATTTTACCTTTGATATAATTGTCCCTTGATTAAGGGAAGGACTTGTTGATTTACATGTGACGTACCTGATTTGCTACTTAATTGACCTCTTACCTTATTTGTTAAGATTGTGATTGCTATATAAACCCCCTCTTATTTTGAGTTCTGGGCAACGAACATTAGTTCAAAAATCACTATTATTTACACCCTAAAGTTCACTTTCTCTTCTGCTACTTATACTCACTGATCTAGCCAGGCTGAAAGCCAAGGCTAGATAGTGGAACTTATTTGCTTTATATTCTGCACCCTTTTCCTCAATTGGTATGTCTCTATGTTAAGTTTTGAAATCTAAACCCTATATGTTTCATTTCTGCACTAGTTCATCCATATTGAATTCATCTTGCATTCCTGCTTACTTCTTTGCTCAACATGTCTAGACTATGTTCTATTCAATGTATACTTTATATTCTGCACTCTTTCCTACTTACTTTTTACCTAGCATGTTTAATCCGGTTTAAGACATGTCATGCTTCCTATATCACAACTACGATCTATGTCTTAACTACTTACTGTCCATGTAACATCACTAGCGGGGAGGTGGCTAATATGGTAGGACAAGTGCTGGAAAGCCATAAGATCACCTTTTATGAGGACGAGTTGCCACCTGAAGGGCTGAGGCACAACAAAGCACTGCACATCACCGTGCAATGTGAAGATTATTTCATCACCAGAATCTTGATCGATGGAGGTTTCGGTCTTAATATTTGTCCGTTGGTAACACTCAAGAAGTTGGGTAAAGGGATGCATGATATAAAGGATGGAGCAATCAATGTGAAAGCCTTCGATAGTTCTCAGAGGTCCACCATTGGTGAGATTAGTCTATGCCTGCAGATGGGACCAACCTGGTTTGAGGTCGATTTCCAGGTGATAGATGTACCAGTGTCTTACAACTTGCTGCAGGGATGGCCATGGATTCATGCTGCTGGGGCCGTAGCATCAACGCTGCATCAGGCAGTAAAGTTTAAATGGAATCACCAGGAAATGATCATTCACGGCGACAGTAGCAATCCTATATGCAATCGCTAGACTATTCCAGCGATCAAGAGAAGAAGGAAGATGGGTGGAGAAACTTACCACCACATTGAGCGGGTCAATGCTATCGGCAAAGACAAATGGTGGGATAGCAAAATTGAGAGTATATTGAGTTGGAGTGGGTACAAACCTGGCAAAGGGCTCGGCAAGAACCTCCAGGGAATCTCTAAACCCATAAAACCCAAGAAAAATGGTACTACCTTCGGTTTGGGATATGAATACACCTGGGAAGAATTCAATAGCTGGTCGCCACCATGGAGCAGTCCTTACTACCCACTAGAGCAGCCAATACCGCATTTGGAGTAGACCTTCCAACAGCCCGATATTATTTATGGGTCGAATAAAGAAGAAGCACTTGCAGCAGTGAAAAAGTTTTTTCTAGAGAAGAGTGATATAGACTGTTACGTTACTCTCGAGGAGAAGGGGGAGGAAGGCCCTTCTATACAGACTGTGAGCAGAGGGGCACATCTCAAGAATTGGACCATCAGGAGAACCAAAGCCTGACAAGCCTTAGGGTAGCAAGGCTAAAACAGGCATTATTCACTGTTTTATTTACTAAATGATTTTCTTTACACATTTTTCAATTCCCGTAATAAGATCTTCGATGTTCAGAACAATTATTCAATTTACCAAAAGCATTTTTGATTTTTCTTATGAATTAATATTTATTGCTATCATTTTCTCTCCTTGGTTTACCAATACAGCATTACTATTACTTGTCTTGATGAATCAATAACTGTGGCATACAATGAGACAATGCAACAAACAGATATGGATTCAGAGGAAGATGACATACCTAACGAGATTGTTAAGGAAGTTGAGAACTTTGAAAATAGACCTAAGTCCAACCTGGACGAGACCGAAATTGTCAACTTGGGAGATGCAGAAAACATCAAGGAAATGCGAATCAACATTCACCTATAGCCATCGGAGAAGAAAGAATACACAGAATTTCTAAAGGAGTATGAGGACATATTCGCCTAGTCGTATGATGACATGACTGGTCTGAGTACGTTTATTGTGGCTCACAAACTGCCAACCAATCCAATGTGTCCACTGATAAAGAAAAGGCTTAGAAAGTTCAAGCCATATATGAATTTGAAATTCAAGAGAGAAATCACCAAGCATATCAACGCTACGGTTCTCAGGGTACTAGAATACCCGACATGATTAGCCAACATTGTGCTAGTGCCAAAGAAGGATGGGAAGGTCAGAGTCTGTGTCGACTACCTGAATCTCAACCGGGCTAGTCCGAAAGACGACTTCCCTTTGCCAAATATACACATCCTGATTGACAATTGCGCTAAGCATGAGCTACAATCATTCCTAGATTGCTTCACTAGTTACCATCAGATCTGGATGGATGAGAAAGATGCTGAGAAAATGGCTTTCATTACGCCGTGGGGAGTGTACTATTACAAGATGATGCCATTCAGCCTCAAGAATGCAGGGGCCACCTACATGAGGGCCATGACTACCATCTTTCATGATATGATACACAAGGAGATAAAGGTATATGTGGATGATTTTATTATTAAATCCAAGAAGGCCACTGACAACATAGAAGATCTGAGGAAGTTCTTCAATAGACTGTGGAGATACAACCTGAAACTAAACCCCGCAAAATGTGCATTTGGGGTTCTTGCTGGGAAATTGATTGGGTTTATTGTGATCCGCCAAGGAATAGAACTGGAACCATCAAAAGTCAAAGCCATTCAAGAACTACCACTGCCAAAGAACAAGAAGGATGTGATGAGTTTCTTAGGAAGGCTTAACTACATCAGCCGATTAGTCTACAGTTATCTATGAGCCAATCTTTAAGATGTTAAAGAAGTACGCCGCCATCAAATGGACCGATGAATACAAAAAGGCCTTCGACAAAATCAAGGAGTACCTGTCAACACCGCCAGTCTTAGTCCCGCCCGAGCTAGGTAGACCCTTATTACTCTACATTGCAGTGTTAGATGGAGCTTTTTGTTGCGTTCTGGGCAGAACGATGAAATAGGGAGGAAGGAGCAATCCATTTATTATCTTAATAAGAAGTTCACACCGTACGAGGTCCGGTATTATCTATTGGAACGCACCTGTTGTGCTTTTACTTGGGTAGCTTAGAAGCTGAGACATTACTTCTGTGCCTATACTACATATCTCATATCGAGAATGGATCCCTTGAAGTACATCTTTCAGAAACCCATGCCCATCGGCAATCTAGCTAAGTGACAAATCCTGTTGGGTGAGTTCGACATTGTTTATGTAACTCAGAAAGCGGTCAAGGGACATGCATTGGCAAACCACCTTGCTAAAAACCCCGTGGATGGAGGATACGAACCCTTGAAAACTTATTTTCCTGATGAAGAGGTATCATTTGTAAGAGAAGACATTGTGGAATCTTATGACGGTTGGAGAATGTTCTTCGATAGAGCAGCAAACTTCAAAGGAGTTGGCATAGGAGTACTTCTAATATTAGAAACCGGTCAGCATTATCCGGTGTCTGCCCAACTCAGGTTTCCCTGCACCAACAATATGGCAGAGTATGAAGCCTGCATCTTAGGACTCAAAATGGCCATTGACATGAACGTTCAAGAGCTGCTAGTTATTGGAGATTCAGACTTACTTATACATCAGGTACGAGGAGAATGGGCAACCAAGAACTCTAAGATACTCCCGTATATGCATCACGTACAGGAATTGAGAAAGAGGTTTACGAAGACGAAATTTCAGCATGTTCCCAGAATCTAGAATGTGGTCGCCAATGCATTGGATACCCTATCATCCATGATACAACATCCTGACAAGAATTTCATTGATCCTATTTTGGTGAAAATCCATAATCAGCTAGCTTATGTCACGCCCTGAACCTGGGCCTGGACGTAACACGGAACTTGGTGCTTGACTATATATGACCGAGCCAACTAACTGGCTGGCTGAATCAACATATGGTATCATAACATACTGAATGTGGAAGATAAACCAACACATATTGATATACTGAAAGTCTGGATGATATAAATCAAAGTGCAAAAATATTAATACAATTCTGAAACATATTTGTAGCCAACACAGCTTAATATGAAAAGTGTGTGACTCTGTCTAACTGTTACTCTAGTCTATGAAGCCTCTAATGAAATACTAAAAACACTTACTTCTTGTAAATACCGAAAGACCGTAAAGTAATGATAAAACCCCGAAAGAATTGGGGATCACCAAACATCTGGTACGAGAATCCTAGCGCTCTGAATCATCAACCTGTAAATCATTACCTACATCGTGAGATGCAGGCCCCGAGCATAAGGGACGTCAGTACATTTGAATTGCACTGGTATGTAAAGAAACTTAAAAAAGAATTATAGATGCTTAAGCTAAAACTAAGCTGATAACTGAGAATTGATAATTGGTATTGAAATGATAACCATTGAAACTGGAACTGAAATGATAACTGATAACTAATAGCCGATGACTGAAATGATAGCTGATAACTAATAACAGATTATGAACACTGAAACTTCAACTGTTTATGTCATACTGAGTAATCTATACTAAGACTCGAGGGTATCAAACCCAAGTCTATATTGAATACGCACTGAGCTCACAACATTCAAAATGAAAGTGGTGAACGAGTTATGAAGCTAGAGAATAGGAGTTCTGCAACTATTCAAGAAACTAAGCTTAACTATATTTATGAGGAAATTAGTAACGTGGTAAAAGAAACGTAGTGTAGGGAGAATCATTAAAATTCCCAAACATAGAGAGTTAGCCTCACATACCTTAACCTCCTGCTCTTGAGCATAATACAACATTCGCCAACCCTTTCAACTTTAGTATATACCAATACAAGTCAAAGGGATTCCATATTAGCAATAATTATCATGTTTTAGTCACTTAAGAATTTTCTCAAACACTTGGTGACATAAAGCTTCATAGTTCTTATTAATGGTGTCTCTACACCCAATAACTCATTCTCTTGCTCCTAGATAAATTCTAAAGTCTCAAATGGTTATAATGAACATTATTCTTTATCACCCATAAGGTAAACATCGACCTTAATCAATAATCAACAATCAACACGCCAAGCTTATAACCGTTCATGCTTTTCTATCAAACCCATCAAAACATATCTCATGAACTAGAGTCTATAATCATTAATCCAATGCTAGAATCAATTAGAGGGTGAAGACATTACCGTTTTGAATTTCAATCCCCTTGAATTCGAATTCTCGGGTTCCTTTCTCAACAACGATGTCCCAATCAAATATTTAATGATATGGAGGGTTTACCCATGTTAATAAGATGTTAGGAAATTGAAATCAACTTAGAATCACCATTAAAACTTACCTTGGTGGTGGAAGGACCCTTAAGGAGTTAGGTTTTTTAGAGTTCCCCTTTCTAGAGCAAGTTTTTTTTGTTTTGGGGTTGTGGGGGACAAAATATGGCTTTAAAACGACCCCCTATGAGCACACCCGCGCACCTGGAGACCTTCCCGCGCTACTAACTGCACAAAACGGCAGTAACACTACCTCAAAATTAGCGTGGTCAAGCTACCGGGTGCACGTATCGCATACTGTTATGTAAAACGCGCATAACATTTTCCAAAGAGATTTGTTCGGGTTCCATAATATATCTTTGGAAAGATATTCCAAAGGCCTAAAACTTTTGTGCTTTAAGTTTTCCCAAATGTCTCACAAAGTTTCACCAAAACCTGCTGGAAGACAGACCTTTTACAAACTTAGTCGATTAGATCAAATCTTATACACCTTAATTTCCATCTTGATTTTGAAACAACTATTTTACCCATAATCATCCCGATGGGACTTCACATGTCCAAAACGTAACCTTACTATTCCTTTAACTCATTCATACCTAAGCCAAATTTATAGGGTGTTACATTATCTCCCCCTTGGGATCATTCCTCCTCGAATGATAGTCCTGACTGTAGCTTCTGCTAACTCCGGATCTTAAACGGGTCTGGTGGAAACATGAACTTTCATTAACACTTGTATACTAAACTGAATGAATACATGATTTCTGAACGGTTACGATAGTGAACTGTATAATTACTGCATTGACTGAATATTGGTCTGCCATGGATACGTGAATACTGAACCAACATAGATATATAAATATTTAACTGGCATGAATATTTGAGTAATCTGAGTACTAAGCTGGCATTAATGTCTAAGTATTAGACTAATATCAGTAGTTGAGTATTGCGTTGACATGAGTATCTGAGTATTGAACATACATGTGTATCTGAGTACTGAACTGACATGAGTATCTGAGTACTAGAAACGTGAATGTTATAACATGACACGTGAGATACTGGCTGTACCACCACTAATTATGGTGGCAACTCCAACTCATAAGCTAATTGACCAATCTTTAGTAGGATCATATACGACATGGTATATTTGGGACTGAGCTTTTCTTTCTTCCTAAATCTTATAACACGTTTCATTGGTGAAACTATCTTATAACACGTTTGATTGGTGAAACTTTTAGAAACACCCAATCATGAACTTGAAACTCTAGGTCTTTATGTCGCACACTCGAATAGGACTTTTGACGGCTTTGAGTTTTCTTCAAATGCTCTTAAATCAACTTAACTTTCTCTATAGTCTGATAGACTACATCAGGTCCTAACAACCACTTCTCCAACTTTGAACCAACCAATCAGTGACCTACAACTTCGCCTATACCGAGCTTCTCACATTGCTATCTTGATACTAGAATGGTAGGTGTTATTATTAGCAAGGTCAATGAGAGATATGTGATCATCCCAATTACTTTTAGCATCAAGGACATATCCTCAACTTTTTGAATAATGCGCTATGCCTAGACATCCTTTTTAGGATGAAAAACTTGTGCCTAATGACTTCTGAAAGTTCAGTGTAAACATAGAACCATAGTCCGAAATTACGGACCACGGAACCCCATGCAATTAGACGATTTCCTGAATGTACAACTTGGTATAATCTTCTACTGAATCTGTAGTTTTTTTTCTTGGCAAGAAGTGTGCTGACTTGGTAAGTCGATTTACAATCATTCAATCAAATCATGCTTTCAAGATGATCAAGATAATCCTATTATAAACTCCATATCCACTCAAAATTTATGTATTCTGTGTTAAAACACTAGGCTTCTGCTGCTTGACTTTCACTTGCTGACAATTCAGACAATTGGCCGCAAAGTCTGCGATGTTCTTTTTCGTGTCATTCAACCAATAAAACCCATTGGTCATGATACATATTTGGGGAACTTGGATGGAAAGAATACCTGGAATTACGGGATTCTAACATGATCTCCGTCCTCAAATCCATCTATGTCCAGAACACACGATCTGTCTTGGTACCTCAAAGTACCATCATCTCCCCCTTATTCAAAAGCCATCGTCTTATACTTGTGAATCTCCTTTTTCAACTACAACAAGTATGGATCATCAAATTGTTTCTCCTTCCCTTCGGCTACTAAGGGGGAACAAGTCCTGTTCTAGACAACAACGCCATCATCTTCGGAGTCCGAAGTCAAACTGCTATCTTGGCTAAGTGGTCAACTTCTTTCACCAGAGTTCTCTTATCTACCTCAATCATGAGTTATACTTCTCACACTTTATCTTTTTAAGCACTTCCTGAAAACACTTATAGCATTGTTGTGACCTAAGTCTTTGACCAGTACTCCGAAGACTAAAGTCTCGTGCAATGGCACTACCCTCGTGGCACATAAATAGGCATGATTTTATAGCTTTTCTGTGATCACTTTACCATCAATAACTAAGCTTGGTGATCATTCTAGTCATTTTGTGTTTCTTACACATGCTATACATAATCCTTGTGGTAATTATAAAATATTTCCTCATTACCGAACTGATTTTCTTTTTCATATCCCTAACTATTCGAGTTTCAAATCACTAACTGGACTTCCTAAAAAAATTCACATCACCCCTTAGACCAAACATCTTATAATTACGGATCCTTCTCTTTTTGTTGGGGTCCCAAATAACTTTGCTTATTTTCTGCAATTCTTTGCACTCTACGTCTGTGGCGACTCATCTTCCAACTAATTTATGAGAAATCCTTACTAGGAAAGACTATATTACCTATATAAATGGAAAGCTAATTTATTCACAACTATCGTACACAATCTTAATAATTTAACTCTGCTCACACTGTCTATCTTTAGGAAACCCTTTTTCGATAACTCTTAAAGGCTATTCTTCTGTAACTTTCTCTCTCACTACCTAGCTGATTATTTATTTCCACTATCACTGTACTTCGGCTTTAACTTAAACTCTTTGGGTTCTAACACACAATCGGTATTTCAAACTGTCATCCACTCACTAGAGTTAACCTGGCTAAGTAAATCAATTTGTACCTCTACTAGCTCTATTGAAATTGCTAATTTGTTGTATCTATTCAAAACTTACTTAATATCCTTTTACTAACCACATGCTAGTATCATATTTTCTTCTCCTGCTTTGAATAACTAAAGTGAAGCATAAGGTTGCTCTTAACTTCCCTCATCATCTGACCATATTCCTTTTCCGCACACTATATTTCTTTTTGAACTATGTACATGGATCACACTTAGGGAAAATTTCATCTGTCTTAAATAAAATTAGAATATCTAACCCTAACCATTCAATACAATACAGGATTATATCATACTATAAACATCCGCGGAAATCACTTAGTCACATAATCTAAGGAGGAACTGCCATATCTTTTATCTTACATTAATAGTTGTTTCTCATAGTAGCTTACTAACCTGGTACTTCTAGTTCTGATTTGAATAAATCTAAACAACTTAAAATCATTCCCTGAAATTCACTATTGGTTACTCTCAATTCTCGTTGCATACATCACATCTTCTAGTCATTTGCATGAGTTGTACGAAATCATATCTTTGGTAATAACAAACGTTTATAACTCCTAGGTATTTTACCCATTAGTCTCTTTTCTGTCCAAACCTATAATGACCAATGTTAGGGTTTGACATCTGAACTATCATCATCCAACTTGTGGCTCCATTTCCAAAAATTAAAAATGAAATTGTTTCATGAGGTAAAACACATATAAATACACTACCATGCACAAACTTATCCTTCAAAGTATACCATCATCTGATAGATCACTTCATGCGCCATCCAGTGAATCTTGGTCTTAATCCAGACCTAAAATATGTGAAGGTTTCTCTATAATCATTGTTACTTACTTTTTCTTTTACTACCCATAGGCATTACTGTATACTCACCAGTCACAAGAAATTTTGATACACTGAAAATTGGATATTTGGTAAACATATAACTGAATACTTGCGTACTGAATAACCACAAACTTGCTAACTGAAAGACTGTATAATTGGCAAGTGAGGTAAACTGATAACCATAAGACATCATAATTATTTTTGTACTTTCTGATAAGGTTATGCTTTAATCTTCTATCCATTGCATCCCACTTTTAACATCCTCTCAAGTCTCATATTTATCAGCCTGTACTCCATAATTATACCCCAATGGGCAATTATCCTCTGTAGGACCTTATGTTTTTCCTGCGCATCGCTTCGTCATCCAATACGCTTTGGAATTCGATAGGAAGAGAAGGTTAGCTATTGCTCTAAGCTTTATGGCACGATCTAGAGTATAAAGAAATGTGACAATCCAGGATGTTTTGGTAGTTAACCGTTTATATGAGTGGCCGACACACACATATAAAGGAAACTCCACTAGACACGGCTTCATAGACTCCCTAGGACACTTGAACCTAGTGCTCTGATACCAAACTTTGTCACCCCCCGAACCTGGGCCTGGACGTAACACGACACTCGATGCCTGGCTATATGTGACCGAGCAAACCAACTGGCTGGCTGAATCAACATATGGTATCATAACATACTGAATGCGGAAGATAAACTAACACATGCTGATATACTGAAAGTCTGGATGATATAAATCAAAGTGCGAAAATATTAATACAATTCTGAAACATATTTGTAGCCAACATAGCTTAATATGAAAATCATGTGACTCTGTTTAGATGTTACTCTAGTCTATGAAGCCTCTAATGAAATACTGAAAACACTAACTACCTATAAATACTGAAAGAGCGTAAAGTAATGATAAAGCCCCGAATGAACTGGGGATCACCAAACAATTGGTACGAGAATCCTAGCGCTCTGAATCATCAACCTGTAAATCATTACCTACATCGTGAGATGTAGGCCCCGCGCAAAAAGGACGTCAGTACATTTGAATTGCACTAGTATGTAAAGCAACAAAAAAAAGAATTATATATGCTAAAGCTGAAACTAAGAATTGATAATTGGTATTGAAATGATAACTATTGAAACTGAAACTTAAATGATTACTGATAACTGATAGCCGATGACTAAAATGATAACTGATAACTGATAACTGAAGTAATAACTGATAACTGATAACTGAACTGAACAAAAGAAGTAAGGATATGAATACTACCTCTTCTGAATGATGAACAACCTGTTTATCTGAATAAATTACGGCCTCAGGCCCAATATATATGTGCACAAGATACATCCTCAGGCCCAAGTATACATATTCAAAACTACGGCCTCAGGCCCAAAAATGCATAAAGTATAAACTACGGCCTCAGGCCCAAACATGCATAAAGCATAAACTACGACCTTAGGCCCAAGTATGCATGAAGCATATAAACTATGGCCTCATTCCCAAATACAGGTGTTCAACATTCAGGAACTGAGAATCAAACTGCAATACATGATAGTGAAATACTGAATCACACTGAGTTACATGATACTAGAATACTGGATCACACTGAGTTACATAATACTGGAATACTGAGTAGGACTAGACTGAGACATGTATTCTTGAACTGATTATGAACACTGAAACTTCAACTGTTTATGGTATACTGAGTAATCTATACTGAGACTCGGGGGCATCAAACCCAAATCTATATTAAATACGCACTGAGCTCACAATGTTCAGAATGAAAGTGGTGAATGAGTTATGAAGCTAGAGAATAGGAGTTCTGCAACTATGCAAGGAACTAAGCTTAACTATATTTCTGAGGCAACTAGTAACGTGGTAAAAGAAACGTAGTGTAGGGAGAATTATTAAAATTCCCAAACGTAGAGAGTTATCCTCACATACCTTAACTTCCTACTCTTAAGCGTAATACAACATTCTCCAACCCTTTCAACTTTAATCTATATCAATACACATCAAAGGGATTCTATATTAACAATAATTCTCATGTTTTAGCCACTTAAGCATTTTCTCAAACACTTGGTGACATAAAGCTTCATAATCCTTAATAATGGTGTCTCTACACCCAATAACTCATTCTCTTGCTCCTAGATAAATTCTAAAGTCTCAAATGGTTATAATCAACATTATTCTTTATCACCCATAAGGTAAACAATGCCCTTAATCAATAATCAACAAACACCCCAAACCTATAACTGTTCATTCTTTTCTATCAAACCCATCAAAACATATCTCATGAGCTAGAGTCTATAATCATTAATCCAATGCTAGAATCAATTAGAAGGTGAAGACATTACCTTTTTGAAGTTCAATCCCCTTGAATTCGAGTTCTAGGGTTCCTTTCTCAACAACGATGTCCCAATCGAATATCTAATGATATGGAAGGTTTACCCATGTTAATAAGATGTTAGGAAATTGAAATCAACTTAGAATCACCATTAAAACTTACCTTGGGTGGTGGAAGGACACTTAAGGAGTTAGGTTTTTAAGAGTTCCCCTTTCTGGAGCAAGTTTTTATGCTTTGAGGCTGTGGGGGACATAATATGGCTTTAAAACGACCCCCCACGAGCGCACACATGCACCTGGAGGCCCGACTACTCTACTGACCGCACAAAATGGCCATAACACTACCTCAAAATTAGCGTGGTCGCGCTTTGGGTGCGGTACCGGGCGCGCATATCGCATATAGTTTTGTTAAACGCGCATAACTTAATGCACATAGATCCGTTTGGGCTCCATGATATATCGTTGGAAAGTTATTTCAAAGTCCTAGAACGTTTGCGCTTTGCGTTTTCTAAAATTACTTACAAATTTCACTAAAACCTGCTGGAAGACAGACCTTCTGCAAACTTGGTCGATTTTGTCAAATCTTATGCACCTCAATTTCCATATTGATTTTGAAACAACTATTTTACCTATAATCATCCCGATGGGACTTCGCATGTACAAAAAATACCCTTACTACTCCTTTAACTCATTCATACCAAATCCGAGCCCATGTTGAAGAGGAAGCATACGGAAAGCCTTGGTTTCATGATATCAAGGAATATTTGGCAAAAGGAGAGTACCAAGAGCTTGCGAATCCTACTCAGAAACACACACTTGGGAGGTTGTCCAACAACTTTTTTCAAAGTGAAGGAATCCTGTATAGGAGGACTCCCACTTTAGGATTATTTAGATTTGTCGACGTAAAGCAAGCATTCAGGCTACTAGAGGAAGTTCATGCTGGGACCTGCTGTCCACATAGGAACGATTTTGTCTTAGCAAAGAAGATACTCCGGGCTGGTTACTTTTGGATGACTATGGAAATGGACTGCATCCAGTATGTCTAAAAATTCCACCGCTGTCAGATGCATACAGACAGATAAAGGTACCTCCAAGCGAGCTTAACACAACAAGTGCACTGTGGTCGTTCGCCGCCTGGGGAATGGACGTTATTGGACCAATTGAGCATGTTGCTTCCAACGGACACAAGTTTATCCTAGTAGCCATCGACTATATCACCAAATGGGTCAAAGCAGCATCTTACAAAGCAGTGACTAAGAAAGTCATGGCAGACTTTGTCCGCGACCGCATTGTTTGTCGATTCGAAATTCCAGAGTCAATCATCACTGTTAATGGCTCCAACCTCAACAACAATTTGATGAAATCTATGTGCGAAACTTTCAAGATCAAACACAAGAATTCACAGCCTATAAACCTCAGATGAATGGAGCTGTAGAAGCGGCCAACAAGAATATCAAGAAGATATTGAGGAAAATGATAAAGAATCACAGATAGTGGCACGAGAAGTTATCATTTTCTCTACCGGGGTATCGTACCACAGTTTGCACATCAATTGGGGCAACCCCCTATATGCTGGTTTACGGTACAGAGGCTATCATTCCCACTGAGGTAGAAATTCCTTCCATAAAAATCATACAAGAAGTTGAGCTCGATGACGCAGAGTGGTAAAACGTTGTTATGAGCAACTGGACCTTATAGACGAAAAGAGAATGAATGCAGTCTGCCATGGTCAACTCTACCAGAACAGAATGTCCAGAGCCTTCAACAAAAGAGTCAAGCCAAGATAGTTCACAGTAGTGCATCAGGTGTTAAAGAAAATTTTCCCGCACAAAGATGAGGCCAAAGGGAAGTTCTCTCCCAACTGGCAGGGTCCATACATGGTTCACTGGGTTTTGACAGGAGGAGCCCTCATACTTGTAGAAATGGACAGAGAAGTCTGGCAAAAGCCAATAAATTCAAATGCAGTCAAGCGTTACTATGTGTAATCTTTATGCTTTCCTTATATAATTTAAATTGAATTACGCCTGACCTAATTCCCATTTAAGAGGGGATACGTAGGCAGGCCTATGTGTTCGGTCACAACTCAATAAAAATTTCATTCCCCCTTCCCCCCTCGCAATTAGAAACTGGGGCAGAATTTTGAGGAGGACCCTCAAAATTCTGTAGCAGGAGAGGTTGCAATGTATTTAACTACGCCACAGTCGTCGGTTTATCTAAAAGCTATTTTAATTTATGTCATACTTTTATAAAATCATGCATGTTTATTATTGCAAATTCTTTGTTTAGCAATGCTACCCCAATAATACAGACGATATCACCAAATCAAAGCGCAACGAGTCAAGCAAAACCAACAGGGATACGAGCTAAGATCCCCCCTTACAAAACTCATGATTCTTCTTTGGATGAAGGCACTAGGATTGCGAAATAATTAAACATTTTGTACGCCCATGGGACAAACATTGTTCAAAATGCGATTCTCAGAACTGTTGCACTTGCCAACATTTGCCATCAGCACACACCAGTGATGTTCCGTATGTTACATTGCTCCCAGTAATCATAATGCCGCAATCTGCTATCGGCTAAGAAAACTCTATTGTCATTTGTTATCTTATTTCTTGCATAAGGCTACCATTCTACCTTCCAATTTGCATAAGGCTACCATTTTGCCTTCCATGACTAAACGATGTCTCCATCTGCATCTGCACTACATAAAGCTACTATTCTGCCTTCTAATTTGCATAAGGCTACCATGCTGCCTTCCAATTTGCATAAGGCTACCATTCTACCTTCCAATTTGCATAAGGCTGCCATTCTGCCTTCCAAGGTTAAGCTCTACCTCCATTTGCATTCGTATCTTTGCATAAGGATACCATTCTGCCTTTCGAGGTTAAGTTGTACCTCAATCTACATTCGCATCTTTGCATAAGGCTACCATTCTGCCTTCCGAGGTTAAGCCCTACCTCCATCTGCATTCGCATCTTTGCATAAGGCTACTCTCCTGCCTTTTGAGGCTAGACTCTGCCTTCAATTTTCCTCGAAACTAAGCGCTATCTCAAGCACTATTTATCTCGCTTCTCTTACGGGCTAAGATCTGTCCTTCAATTTGCAATACTGAGCTATGTCTTGTCAGTGTCATACTACTGCATCCTTTATGGGCTGAAATATCGCCAACTCATCCGAAGGCATCATCGTTCGGCGGCACCATTTTTATAGCCCGAGAACACCATGTCATGGCCTGAAGACCTCTTTTAATCTTTTGCATATCATTATTCAAAGGCATCATGGTTCGGAGGCACCATCCTTATATCATGAGAACATTATTTCATGGCCTCTGAATCATGCACCAAACAACCCATGGCCCAGAGCATCATGGTCTGAGGACTCCATCCTAATCATCCAAATACAACATTCATTGTCCAATGGGAATTTGCATCATGTTTAATTTATGCAATATATGCTTGCATCGTTTATTAGCAGATAACCCAGTGAGCAATGGCTATCCCATTAGGAGCGATCCCGCTCCAGTTTTCCAGCCATATCAAACCTCACCATTCCCGTAATACTTCGCTGATGAATCCAGAACTACACATGGCCTAGTTCCTGTAGAACCAGGAATATGTAGGCAGCTCAGAAGCTAGGGTGCGGCCTAATTTCTCAAACTGTTTTGCTTGGTCAAAATGGGCCAGCATTTCTTTACCCGAAAATTCTTTCATCCTTCACGGGTAAAGAGGGGCAGCTGTTGATACCCAATTTTTCCCAATATATTTTAAATATACAAAAATACCTTCAAAATAGCATATATGTGCATATATAAGCATGCCCAAGTTTCATATTATTTTCCCATAATTTTAAGGGTTTAAATTGATTTATTTCCCCCCTTTTAACCATAAAACCCACAATAATTATTTTAAAAATTATTTTTTTGATGATTCATCTATTGGATTTCTATATTTATGCCAAAATACAACTAAGGTAATTTTTATATATTTTTGCAATCACATTTTAGTATTTTTAAAGCTAAATTCCATGTAATTGCAATGTTAGCCCATTTTAAGATGTAATTATGTTTTATATGCATAAATTGAACCCTGCATTTTTAAATTGCTAATTATGTATTCCAAATCATATTTGGTACCTTAAATTATTTTCCAAAAGTTATCTATTATTTTTATAAATTAAATAATGAAACACTGGTTATTTAAATAACATCCAAATTTGGCTTTCAATTATAGCCAAAATTGGACCCCTTTCGAGCCCAATTTCACACCCAAATCAACCGATCCATATCCTATTAACCCTTACCCAAACCTGGAACCCACCTATCCTTTTGAATCTCGACCGTTGATCTCCCAGATCAACAGTCCAAATAACTCCTTTCCTTTTTAATTCTAACAAACCCCCTAACCCTAATTCATTTTCATGACCAACCCCGCCGCCCTAAAATCCTCTTTGCTCTCAAACTCTTTCAACCTAACCCTACTCTTCAACCGCGAGCCTCCCATCTCCGGCCATCTCCAGTCACCTCCCATAATCTCTTAAGCCTCAAATGGCTTCTCTCATGCCACGCTCATCTTCTATAAGGCCTTCAAGGGCCCTGGGCCACGCCGACCTATGTATGGGGTTGCCGTTTTAGCTGTTCATGACTTCTTCAGTGTGATTCTGAGCGAAATCACACTATTTTGGTTACGATCTTTGACGTGCTAAGCAGGTTCTTCCATTTCTATTTGGATTTCTTCTGAAACCCTAATTTTTGTTTACACCTCCTAGATCTGGGCTATTTTTAAGCGACTCAAGTCTGCTCCTATTATGTTTTACACTGTTCTTGACTTCTCTTGCAAAATCATCGATTTCAAGTTGTTTTACTTTCTTTAAAAATAAGGGTTTTCGTGACTTCTTCTACACTTTGTTTAAATCGATTTTTTTATATTTTAACTTCTATCCTTTGCACATCTCGACCAATTCTATGTTTTACTGGTTCTTCGACTCGCCTATGTCAAAAGCCTTAATTTTGAGGGTTCTTCATTTGGTTTCTATGTATTAGCATGACTTATTGATTCTCATGTTTCTTTTTTAGTTGTTGTGATTTCTTCGACTGCTTGCCTTGATATGCTTCTACTGAGTTTCTCAGCCTAAACATACATCAATTCTATGTGTTTGTGTTCATCTTGATTGTTCGCATCAAGACTTGCATCTTTCTCATTGATTAAGTATTTATTTGACCTTCATGTTTTGCTAGATTTGTGTGCCAATTCTTGACTACCCATGTCTTACTCTATTTATATGTTAAACATGCTGACTCTTTTTCATGACTTTCTCTTTGATTGAGTCTGAATTCCTTATTACTTGGTTTGATTTGAACATTTTCCTTTGGACCTCCCGACTCCTACATTTCCACATAATTTGATTAGTTGCTTGCCTTATTAATTTTCCCTCGCCTTGTCTGCATTGCTACTTAATTCTCAATAATTGTTTCCTTAGTTTAAAAACTTTATGAACCTAGCCTTAATTACATGTTCTATACTGGTACTATTTTGAAATCTTTCCTTATTTGTTATACTCCAGTCGTGTATGATTTCTTTCCTTATTTGTCACCTGCTCTTTACCCTTTACACTGACTCTCTTAATTAAAGGGATATGCGAATCAATTTTTATACTGAGTTCTATAATTGCTGAAGAATTGATTCTTGTCTTATTTTAACCAGCTTTCAAACTACTATATAAATGACTCTCTTCTACAGTCTTAAGACGAACACAGTAATTCAAAACCCTCTCTCACACAAAAAGAGAACATTCTTCTGCTCTCTCTTTTCTCTGGTTATTTGCTATTGTTCTAAGTTAGCCGTCTGCAAGCCAAGGCTGATTACCCTACTCTCTTGCCCTTTCACTTTGTGTTTACTTCTTTACTGGCATGTTCTGATTTCAATTAAAGTTTCAAAACAATGTGTTTCTTTTACTGCTTCATTCCATCTTGTTTCTAGTATATTTTCACTTATGGTCTTGTCGATTCAACTTGCAGTTGATATGTTTACTTTATCAGCATGCTCCTGAATGTCTCCCCTCCCTTAGACTCATCATGTTTATAAAAAATGTTATTCCCCCTCCTAATATACCCCAATGTGGCACTTCTTTACTTGTGCTTCTTTGATTTTCGGCATGAACCTCTCTGTGAAAAATAGTTGGCTATAATTAAGTTACATGATTTTGTGTTAAATCTGAAGTTCTCTAACCTGCTAGCACAATGTTGATTCTATACTTAAGTGCTCCTTCAACTGTGTCTTTACTTATCTGTCTCCCAAATCCCACTACCCCTGCTTGTGGTTGCTAAACCTGCCTTGGTCCTATCTCCCTTGGTTATGTGTGAACCTGTTTTGGGTACTATATTTGGACTATTGCCTGTTACTCTACTCCCTTTACAAAACTGTCCTGTTGAACGACTCCCATATTGTTTTACAAAAGTATTTCAAATAAGTCTAATTTTTAAACTATTGTCCGACTTAAATCTTTTCAAAACTATGTCAAGCACTCTCAGTCTACTCTTAGACCACTAAGTTCTGCCCCTTTTTTGTGAGCCTTACCTTGGGACCCTTGAGCTCCCTCTGAACTTGGATACATGAAAGCTGGCCTTTTCACACTGCACTTACTCTATATTGGCTATGAAATCTGGGTGTGAGCACTGTTCGGGATCCCTGAGGTCCTTAGGGAACTCTAACACACTCGGATATGAGGAAAAGTTATGAAACAATCTTGGCATTTGAGGTGTTGGAGTTATATTTATTACATAACTTAGAGAGGAAGTCCTAATCAGGTTCTAAAAATCATGGCCTATTTTCAAGCTCTCTATAGTATAACTTCTTATTTTCTTTTCTACTTATGTAATTTATTTCAATGTTATTCTGTAATAATCTGTTGTAAATGAATATTGGGGTTGGCTAATGAAAAGTGGATGGTAGTTATATAGGTTATCAACATCAATGGGTAGAAACTATGCCTTAGGTTTACATTTCCTATACGCACGTTAGAATCCATATGTAAGACTAACACATTCAAAGCATGTCATGCATTAGATACCATGTTCTTAGGTTTACTATTTCAACATCTCATTTGACATCATTTTACCACTTAGAAATCCTGCTTTGGGCTAAATAACATCATCAACATAAAACTTTTGCTCCTACACATCTTGAAATCATGATATAACTTTTGGGCATTTAAAAATCATGCTTTAGGAATTCTGCACATCATTCTGCATTTTCGTATGTGCATGTTAGATACCCTGTTTTAGGATCCTGTTCACACTCGCTCAGTCACACATTGTTAAACTACTGATGCATGAAAAAGGACATAAAACAATCTCATATTTGATTATCCTGTTTAAGTGAAACTGGTCACAATCGATGCATGTCTTTGCAATATTTAGAACATCATGCTTTAGGTAAAATAACTTCCAACTGTTTTTAATAATTCTGGTAACTGCTGCATATTATTTTATGCTTAGGCAAGTCTTAGGTAATCAACTTTAATTAAAAAAACCAGAATCGTCTTTATGATTAATGTTTAACTGTCAGCATGTTAAAATTAGTAGGCAAGCTTGATTAGGACTTCTTCTCCGAGTCATATAATAAATCCGACTCTGTTATTATCACTTAGATACCATGCTTAGGATATGAATTTAGACCTTAATTGTGTATGAGTCATGTTGTTTATGTGTATTGTGTGTGGAGGTATATCTGAGCCTTTCATTTGTCTTCCATGCTCCCCTTAATTGAAGTCCTACTTGTTTATTATATGTCGTCTTAGTATTTTACCTTTAAACATTAGGGTCTGCATAGAACCCCCTTTTTATAGGATAGGAGTCCCAAATTCATCTGAGAGTGATAGGAATATACAGGTAGACACATGCAATACGGGTTGACACCAACCCTCACTTTAATTACCTTCATGGGGTGGGAAAGGTAGATATGAATATAATGACCGGTGCATTAATATCACGAGTAGCTCCTCTTTGAGGAGTGTCATGCCAGGTATTGCGTTGATGTGATCCATATTATAAACAAACCTAGGATACCCCCTTACATTCCCAAATATGCCTAGATTGTAATTCTTTTCAAAATCTTGCTTTTTCATTAATTTCTTTTCAAACACCTATGTATTTAAACTTAAATCTCCTACTATTTGAGCCATACTTGTTTATTTCCTAATTGTACAAATTCACGAAAATTGTTTGGCCGAAAACCACACTAGTGGATCGTGAGGGGTGCCTAACACCTTCCCCTTAGGATAATTTCAAGCCCTTACAGTGTCTCTGGTTAAAAAAATGTAGTTATAAATTAACCTTATAGGTGCCCTAATGCACCTTAGATCATTAGGTGGCGACTCTTTAAAATGCAAACCCCATTTCCAAAAGGAAAGAGTTGTCCCAACCAAATGTCATAAACCCAATTTTGCGAGAAAAAAGGGGGCGCGATAGTATAAAACATCAATTGGTATTAGAGCGGGTTATCCCTGAAGAGGTTAACACCTTAGAAATAGATCAATATGAGTGCACCACCTGGAAACTAGGAAGGGCAATCCACTGCTAGGTCTCCACTCTTTAATGGCCAGTACTACTCTTGGTAGAAAATAGAATGAGATATCACATCATCGGAGAAGACTATGAGCTATGGGACATTGTCACTGATGGTCCCCTAGCTACCATGACGGAGACTGTTGAAGGAGTAGAAGTGCCAAAAACAAGAGCTGCCTACACTGCTGTGGATTTGAGGAAATGGGAAAAGAATGCCAAGTCCAAGAAATGGCTTGTGTGTGGACTTGGTCCAGACAAGTACAATAGAATTCAAAGTTGTACTACTGCTAAAGAAATCCGGGACACTTTGCAAGTGGCTCATGAAGGAACCCCTCAAGTGAAGAGGTCTAGAGGAACACTGTTGTATTCTCAATATGAGAATTTCACCATGAAGGAAGGGGAAACCATCAAGGAGATATATACAAGGTTTACCATACTGACAAATGAACTTAAGTCTCTTGGAAGGGTTATTCTTGAAGAAGACAAAGTTGAGAAGATTTTGACAAGGGTTCTGCCAGTCCCTTAGGAAAGAAAAATCACTGCTATTCAAGAATTAAAGAACACTGTCACTCTTAAGTTGGATCAGCTAATTGGAAATATCATTGCCTATGAACTTAGAAGGAAAACCATGAAGATGGATGCACCCAAGAAGGAAAGGAGCCTAGCATTCAGAATCACTGATGGTGCTGATCTAGAGGAGGATGAAATGACCATGATCACAAAGGACTTCAAGAAGTACCTAATGAGAGGAAATGGTCCTTCAAGAAGTGGAAGCTACAGCAACCCAAGGGTTCCTGAAAAACAAACCAATGAGGGTTGTTACAGGTGTGGGAAGACATATCACCACATAAAAAACTGCCCTCAATGGGAAATTGAATAGAAGAAGGAAAGAGCTGAATGAAGGAATAGGAAGAAGGAAAAGGTTCAACCAAGAAGAACAAAGGATCAACAAAGGCTATGGTTGCTGCCTGGGGAGAAAGGTCACATGAGGACTTAGAGGGTAAAGATGGAGGTGAACAAGAACTTATGGCAATTGGAGAATCCAATGAGGAATCTAAGGTAAGTATAACTCATCTCAAAGACAATATTAAATTTTTGTCTAAAGAAATGCTATCTGAGTTCATCTTGGATTTCACTGATCAATCTGAGGATCTAAACAATGAAAAGAAATAGTTGTCTAAGGAGTGTGTGATTTTGAAAACTAAGTGCAAAAATCTGGAACTTAGGGCAAGTGAAAGTGAAAGTAAAAAAGATGAGTTAAAGAACCAGGTTCATGAACTTGACACCACTGTCCTAGAGCTTAGATCTAAAAACCTAAAATTTAAATAGGTACTGGTAAAAAGAAAGTTGATCACACACAACTCACTTTAGAAGAAAATGTAGCAAAAATGAAAGATGGGTTGTACAAAAGAGATGATTAGATAAGAGTCCTTAAGGAGGATCTAAACAATAGCTAGATAGAACCTGCAAATAGAATAGGTCCTCCGATTCACTTTCATGGCTACACAAACAGTATAGTAGCAATAAGAAAGGACTTGGCTATGAGACCCCTGCACCTAAGTGGGATCCCAAAAGCAACTACCTAACACTTCCTGAGAACAAAATTTGCACACATTGTGGTAAAACTGGTCACTATAAAAGTGAATGTATTGCAAAGAAAAGGGTGGTCAAAGGAATAAAGAATTTTTTCGAGGGAAAAATAGGCTGCCAGGTTGGGCTAAAAAGAATCTGATTCACCCTTTTACTTATAGAAAGGGACCCAAATTAGTTTGGGTTCCTAAGACTAACCCCTGATTTCCTTTTGCGGGTCCAAGTGAACGGGAGCAACCAAATATGGTACATGGATAGCGACTGCTCAAATCATATGGCGTGTAGCAAGAATGAGTTCCTTTCACTTGAGGACCTCAAAGGAGGTAATGTCTCCTTTGGAAATGGGAATAAAGGTGAGATCATTGGGGTTGGAAACGTAGGTAAGACTGATTCTCACACTATTGAGAATGTCTACTTGATAGATGGCCTAAAATACAGCCTAATCAGTGTATCACAATTGTGTGATAGAAGTAACTTGGTAGAATTCACCTCTACCAAATATTTTGTTATAAATATTATTACTAACAAGATTGTTTTGCAGGGAAAAATAGTTAACAATATTTCCATCTGTCCACACTTCCAGAAAATGAACTCGCTTGTTTAAGTTTGTTGGATAATGATCCTGTCACAAAAGACTTGGACATGCCAGTCTAAGTCAACTCAACAAACTAGTCTCCAAGGACTTGGTAATAGGACTGCCTAAAATTAAGTTCAAGGAAGACAAAGTTTGTGAGGCTTCTGCAAGAGGGAAGCAGGTAAGATCTTTTTTTAAATGTAAAAAAGTGGTAAGCACCACAAGAACGATGGAGCTGGTCCATATGGATCTCTGTGGTCTAATAAGAAGCAGAGGTGGTCAAAGATATGTGATGGTGCATGTTGATGATTACTCTAGGTTTTCTTGGACATTATTTTTAACATATAAAGATGAAGCATTTGACATGTTTACTTCTTTTGTTAGAAAAACTCAGAAACAACTCGGTAATCAACTTTCATCAATTAGGTCTCATCATGGAACTAAATTTGAAAATGCTAAGTTTGCAAAATTTTTGCATACTACATCATAAATAGTTGCATGACTAGACCTCGTATTAAGAAGATTCCCTATGAGTTACTTAAAGGGAGAAAACTAAATATATCTCATCTTAGGGCATTTAGATGCAAGTGCTTTGGGCACAACAATGGCAAAAACTCGCTAGGTAAGTATGATCCCAAAAGTGATGAGGGAGTATTCTTGGGATATTCTTCACATAGTAAAGCTTATAAGATATACAGTAAAAGAACTATGTGTGTAGAAAAAAATTGTATATGTTATTCTTTTAAAAAGCTAACATTCTTTCTGAGCGGCTGGAACAAGTTAAATGAATATATTGAGGTGATAAGAAATTCAAATGGTGAAACCACAGTCCAGCCTGAAGATGCATCACAGGAAGGAATAGGTCCTTCCACCCGGAGCAACATGACAGGGGGAACTGACTAGAGAGGAATTGATCCTCAAACCTCGAGGGAACCTATCCATGAACCTATTCCTCAGTAACAAAACCAGTAAGGAACATCCAAAGAAGTTGACACTCCTATTGCAACATCCACAAAATTGGATATAGATGAACCTGGTTCATCTATTGATCAGAAGTTGTATAGGGGAATGATTGCTTCTCTTTTGTATCTTACTGCTAGCAGACCTAGCATTATTTTCACTGTAAGGCTTTGTGCTCGATTTCAAGCAAATCCAAATGAATCCCACTTGACTGCTATTAAGAGAATATTGAGATACTTGAAAGGCACTACTGATATTTGCCTTTGGTATCCAAAAGGTAGTAACTTTAACCTAGTGGGATATGCTAATATTGACTATGCAAGTTTTCTTGTGGATAGAAAGAGCACCTCAGGTATTAAACACTTCCTTGGTTCATGTCTTATATCATACGCTACCAAAAAACAAAATTCAGTGGCCTTATCAACTTCTGAAGTGGAGTATGTTGATGTTGCTTCATGTTGTTCTCAATTGATGTAGATCAAACAACAATTATTAAACATTGGAATTGATATTTGTTGCATTCCTATTTTTTATGATAACACTAGTGCTATTAGTATGACAAAGAACCCGGTTCATCGTAAGATAACTAAGCTCATAGATGTTAGGAACCATTTTTTGAGGGACACCTATGAGAAAGGCTTGATCACTGTGGAGTTTTGTGCTACTGACCAGAAAATTGCTGACATCTTCACAAAATCCTTAAATAGAGATCACTTTGAGAGGAACGGGTTGGAATTAGGGATGATTAAGATCACCTAAAAGGACCATCTCAAGGTTAAACGAAAAAAATGAAAAAAATTTGGTTAGAAACTCTATAAATTGTATATCATTAGATTAAATCTTGCTCAGTCTCATACTTTCCATAGTATACTTTTGTGCAATATTTTTAAAATGACTCATTAATATCTAATGATATTTTCCCCATTTTGGAAAATTTAGACTTAAATAAGAGAATTATCAGTGAACAACCTGGTTCATCAAGATAACACGGTATGTTTTCTACACTCTACATAATTTGAAATAACTATATTTGGATCATCAACAGAGTCCTACCAAATACCAAATTTCTTTTGAACCTATATGTTACAAGTGAACCATTTACGTTCAAGAATCCTGACCGTATTAAACTACCTAGATTAATTTAAGTCTTCTACTCAGGGGGAAGAAAGTGGTTCTTCCAAAATTAAACAGGTATCTTCTGATTCTGAAGTTTCTCCTGAGAAAATTTCTAAAGTTGCTGCGAATTTGGAAAATAGTGTTTAGGATCTATAGCAGGTGTTTAGATTACAGAATCTGGAGAAGTTGGTGGTAAAAATAAAATAGAAAAAGAGAGCAAGGATGCAAGGAGTACTGTGAGGGGAAATGGGACAAGAGTTGTTGATTCTTCACCCACTCTTGTGAGTTTAACCAAAGATGCAGGTGCAATGATCGTTTGGGGAGATGAACCTAGTTCATCTGTAGAGGAAACCCTGACAGACCTGTTGAAGAAAGTGATTGAAAGATATAATCTAGCTTCATGATAGAGTTATCAATGGCACCAAAACTCATATCATTCCCTTTGGCTTCATTCTCACAACTGTGCTTGCACATTTCAATGCACCTATGAAAAAGTGGGAGGTTAGCACAAACATGGACCATTTTTGGGTTAATACTCTGCTTGCTTGCAATTATGAAGTCAATGTCACTCATAAAGAACCTAGTTCATCCAAAAAGGTACCAGTGAATAGCAAGGTCAGAGCCTTGAAACAAGAAAGTGGAGCTAAGGATGCTTAGAGTGAAAGGCTGAAGAAGAGGTTGGTTGAGGTGGAGACTGAGAGAGATGCTCTTAGAATTGAGCTTGCAAGAGAAAAAGAGAATAATGATGGCATTCTTCAAGGTATGCTGAAACTCCTTCAAGTAAAAAATAAATCACCTAGTTCTTCCCAGCGTTAAGACTCCTATCCTAGTGCAGATCAACCCGTGACTCAGTTCGGGACATTTTGTTTCTTTTGCTCATATTTCCAGTATTTTTATTTCTTCTTATGCTCTGTCGTAGAATCTCATCAACCATCCATGGAATTCATTGTCTTTTGCTCTAACTATTTGTTTATATTTATCTGATGGTTAAAAATTCTTAGCTTGATATATGATGATTAATCCATAATTGCATTTGAAGTAGCCCCAGTGGTCATGAGTTAGCTTTAAAATCTGGTTATATCACATTTTTATGCAACTTTTCGATGATGTCAAAAGGGAAAAAAAGTTGTGCTTTAAACGAGTGATGTTTACACATTGAATATTGATGTTTATAACCTAATGTATCTGATCCTTGATGATAACTGAAAAATTTCTAACTTTGCACTGATGTTGAGCAGAGCTCTGGCAGGGCCTAAGTGTATGAAAAGCACAGAGTTTTGTCCTAATTAAAAAGGGGGAATTTGTTGGCCCAAGTAAAGGTTAGTTTTGAAGACTGCCAAAGGAACTCGGGCATGAACCAGGTCCATCCTAGTGGTCCATCCCTCAGGTTCAGAAAAATGGGCAGATTCGAGCATGTGGGATGCACGTCAAGGAGATAAGCTTAACTTGATATATTTAATATCTTCTGATCGAAAAGGTTGCATAATTGATAAGGAGAAGGAGTCCTTAATCAAAGAGAACACTATCCAAGATAGGGAATGAGTTAGAAGTTGAAATCAACTAGAACTCTTCCACCAAGGAAGAATTGCATCAGAACTCTAGTTATTTCTTCATCTACTAACTTTATAAATTACAGGATGTTCTCACATTATAGTGTTGCACAAAAATGCAGAAGTTAAACGTGAATTGAGAGCAAAATAGCAAGACTTTTTGCAAGTTGTTCGTGTGTAATTCAAGTGTGCAAACCTGAAGCTACATGAACTAGATTGAAGAACCAGCTCTATAAAGAGTTTTATGTGTCTTTCTTTATTTCTAGTTCAATTGTAGTAGGTGTTTTCATATTGTACTTTTCAAATTTATCTAGAAGCAATTGTAATAGGTACTTTGAGTATTCAAGTTAGAGTTAACTTGAAGTTCTCGCAACAGTTAGAGGTTGGTTGCTATGATGGGATTAGAGGTAATCCTTAGGTTTACAAAGAGTTTTGTAAATGCTACTTTGGCTCAGAGATTTAGTGAAGTATTGGGAAAAATCCTACTGAGTAGTAGGTCGTGGTATTTTTACCTTTTGAGTCGGGTGTTTTCCACATAAAAATACTTGTGTTCTTTACTTTCTACATTTATTATTTCACAACAGTAGTAGTTGGAACACATAGAAGAACCAGGTCCTTCCATAATCAGTTTAAGCGAAAAAATGGTCACCACATATATAACCCACCTCTTGTCTGATATTGAAGTATAAAACATCATATTTCATATAAAAGCTATTTGGAAACGCACCTAGACTGCACACGCAAATCGAATTGAGACAAGAAGAGTTTTTTAAGGCCTCGAATCACAGAATTTACTTTTAAAACAAGTTATGACCTTTTGGGTCATCACATTCTCCACCTCTAAAACAACCATTCGTCCTCGAACGGACATAAGAAAAGTACCTGAGTCGAAAAAAAGATGGGGATATCGGCTCTGCATATCGGACTCAGATTCTCAGGTCACTGCCTCAACAGGCTGACCCCTCCACTGAACAGGAACCGAAGTAAAGCTCTTCGATCTCAACTGATGAACCTGCTGGTCTAGAATAGCTACCGGCTCCTCCTCATAAGACAAGTCCTTGTCCAACTTGACAGTGATGAAGTCTAACACCTGGGATGGATCGCTGTGATAATTCTGAAGCATGGACACATGAAATACTGGATGCACAACTGATAAACTCAGCGGCAACGCAAGTCCGTAAGCCACCTCTCCCACTCGATCAAGAATCTCAAAATGACCAATGAATCTAGGGCTTAGCTTGCCCTTATTTCCAAATCTCATCACGCCCTTCATAGGCGACTCCCGAAGCAACAGCCGCTCGCCGACCATGAATGCCACATCATGAACCTTACGGTCGACTTAACTCTTTTGCCTAGACTGAGCCATACAAAGCCTATCCTGAATGATCTTAACCTTTTCCAAGGAATCCTATACTAGATCCGTACCCAACAACTCAGCCTATCCCAGCTCAAACCATCCAACCACGACCGACACTGCCTACCATATAAAGCCTTATAGGGAGCCATTTGGAAGATTGATTGGCAACTATTGTTGTAGGCAAACTTCGCTAAAGGCAAGAACTTATCCACGAGCCTCCAAAGTCAATAACACAAGATCGGAGCATATCCTCCAAAATTTGAATGGTACGCTCTAACTGTCTGTCCATCTGAGGTTGAAATGATGTGCTCAACTCGACCCGCCAAACTCATGCTAAACTATCCTCCAGAAATGTGAGGTAAACTACGTACCTCAGTTCGAAATTATAGATACAGGCATACCATGAAGACGAACAATCTCCCGGATATAGATATCTGTCAATCGCTCAAAAAAATAGGAAACTATCACTGGAATGAAATACGCTGACTTGGTCAGCCTATCTATAATAACCTACACTGCGTCAAACTTCCTCTGAGTCCGTGGGAGTCCAACAACGAAGTCCATAGTGATACACTCCCACTTCCACTCAGGAATCTCAATCCTCTTAAACAAACCACTAGGTTTTTGATGCTCGTCCTTTACCTGCTGAAAATTCAAACACCGAGCCACATATGCAACAATATCCTTCTTTATCCTCCTCCACCAGTAATGCTGTCGTAAATCCTGATACATCTTAGCGGCACCCAAATGAATAGAGTACCGGGAATTATGTGCCTCTTCTACAATCAACTCTCAAAGTCCATCCACATTAGGCACACAAACTTGACCTTGCTTCCTCAAAACTCTATCCTCTCTAATTGCAACCTACTTGGAACCTGCGTGTCGCACTGTGTCTCTAAGGACAAAGCAAATGAGGATCATCATACTGCCTATCTCGGATACGCTCAAATAATGAAGAACGAGCGACTGTACAAGCTATAATTACGAACATATGCCAAATAAGCCAAACATCCTTTCTTAACCATACGTTGAGCCTTCATATATGAGATAACACTACGGGTAGAATGACAAGGAGACCTCTCCACTCTAAACGAGGCAAGCCCATCATGGCTAAAGTCACAGTCTTGGCATGACAGTCCAAGATACCATGGTATGGTGATAACCAGTCCATCCCAAATATAACATCAAAATCAACCATGTCCAAAAGTAATAAATCTATACAAGTCTCAAGACCCCCAATCACAATTATACATGAACGATGAACACGATCTACCATAGTAGAATCACCCACCGGTATAGACACATATACAGAAGCACTCAAGGAATAACTAGGCATGGCCAAATACGGTGCAAAATAAGATGACACATAAGATTATGTAGATCCTGGATCAAATAGAACTGAAGCATCTCTACTACAAACCGAAACAGTACATGTGATAACTACATCGGATTCCTCAGCCTCAGACCTGGCTGGAAGAGCATAACATCGGAGTTGGGCCCCACCATTCTGAACTACATCTCTTGGACGGCCTCCTGTTGGCTGGCCTCCACCTGTAGCGGCCTGACCTTTACCTCTAATACATCTAACTTCACCTCTAGCACCTATACCTCCACCTCTAGCTGGCTTTACAGGCGGTAGGACACTTGGTGCCTAAACCATGGCACATGAACCCTGATGCTGACAGTTGCTCGATGTTCGAGGGCAAAACCTAGAAATATGCCTCGTGTCGCCACAAGTATAACAAGTCCTTGGCTACTGAGACTGTTGACCCTAACGGCCTGAATAACCACCTTAAAGACTTTGGAGCGACAGTGCACTGATAGTAGCTGGTGGTGCACTATAGGGCAACTGGTCAGAATACTGCATATGAGAACCACGACCACTTAACGCACCGTGAGAAGCCTGAAGTGCTGAATAAAATGGCCTGGAAGGATTGCCCCTACCAAAAGAATCTCCGCCTCCAGATGAGGCACCGTTGAACCTGTCCGAATGACGAGGCCTCTTATCAGACCCCTGACCACTCCCCTGTGATATAACCATCTCAACTCTCCTGGCCACATTGGTCGCATCCTGAAAAGAAATCCCGCTCCATGTCTCCTTAGACATCTGCAATCGAATAGGTTGAATGAGTCCCTCAATGAACCTCCTCACCATCTCTCTTAGTGGGAAGTAGAAGAAGAGCATGACGGGCCAAGTTAATGAATCTGGTCTCATACTGAGTGTCAGTCATAGAACCCTGCTGGAGACGCTCAAACTGCCTTCAATAATTCTCCCTTTGAGTGATAGGAAGACACTTATCCAGAAATAGATGGGAGAATTGATCCCAAGTAAAAGCCGGTGACCCAGCTTCTATCCAAACAATAATCTCCCCACCATGTCTTGGCTGATCTAGATAGTCAAAAAGCAGCAAAGTTGACCCCATTGGTCTTCACTATCCCTGTATTCCGTAGAGCCTCATGACAACTATCCATGTAATCCTAGCGATCCTCAGAAAATGTACCACCAAAAGTAGTAGTAAAGAGCTAGGTGAACTTGTCCAACCTCCACAAGGCATCAGCATACATAGTTGGCCCCTCATCGGTCTGTGCCACAACACTCGGCTGAACTGCTCCAACTGGCTGAGTTGTTGGAGTCTGAAACTGGGGAGCCGTCTGCTCTAGAGTGCGAGTAGTAGGAGTCTGGGCTCCTCCTCCAGCCCGAGGGACGACTGGTGCTACAGGAAGCAAGCCTGCCTTGGTGACAATCTTCATAAAGCCCACTAGATGGACTAGAGCATCATGAAGGCCAATTTCCTAATTTTACTTAGATTTCACATAAAAGCTTTCCGAAAACACGCTTGGACTGTGCACGCAAATTGAGGTGAGACAACAAGAGGTTTTTAAGGCCTCAGAACACATAATTACTTTTAAAACAAGTTATGACCTTTTGGGTCATTACATTCTCCACCTCTAAAATAACCATTCACCTCGAACAGACATAAGAAAAGTACCTGAGTTAGAAAAAAGATGGTGATATCGGCTCCGCATATCAGACTCGGACTTCCAGGTCGCTGCCTCAACAGGCTGACCCCTCCACTGAACACGAACCGAAGGAAAGGTCTTCGATCTCAACTAACGAACCTGTCGGTCTAGAATAGCTACCGGCTCCTCCTCATAAGAAAATTCCTTGTCCAACTAGACAGTGCTGAAGTCTAACACGTGGGATGGTTCGTCGTGATACTTCCGAAGCATGGACACATGAAACACTGGATGCACAGCTGATAAACTCGGTGGTAACACAAATTTGTAAGCCACATCTCCCACTCGATCAAGAATCTGAAAAGGACTAATGAATCATGGGTTGAGGCAAGATTAAAAGCCTAGAAGTAATGGAGTAGACAAATTATCTTGAGGCAAGATTCAATCCCATAGGAGTTGTAGTGGTTCTCTTCAACTTCTCAATATTTACAATAGTTAATGATATATTTTAGTAAAGTTATTAATATTATACGACAAATAGTACAGTGAATTTAAATATTGCCTCAATTATACAGTACAATACAATACAGTGTAAAATAATATATTATGAAACGAACAACCCGAACAAGTTGTTAAGGTACTACTCCTTTCCCTTTGATTTCTCAGCTGAAAGTGAATCGTATTCATATTTCATACTTTGATATTTTTCAATCAATATTTTGAAAGCCTCTTTCTTCTCCTCTGGGATTTCCTTCTTTTCCAATCTTCATTTTTTTTTGAAATGTTTCCACTTATTTCTTGTTCTGAATACTTTAATCCAATTTATAGTAACTCTTTTCTTTGTTCTTTTATTTTCATTTTATGTTGTGCTCGCATTTACCTTTTTTGCCGAATATATATCAAACCTTTAGATAGAAACTAGTATAACAATGGTGATTATTTGCGGGAAGAAGAAGAAGAAGATCAACTGAGAAATGTTGGACATTTGGTAATTCATTAAATTGGTTCTGTTTTGATTTTAATAATCTGGTAGTGTGGTAATTGAAAATTGATTTGGTTTTCTATTGTAAAAATGTGGAACAAACTCTAATTTATATATTGTATAATAATTAACTATATTATTATTTAACTATATTTATATAACCATTGTTGCCTCACATTCTAGTACTTTTAATCATTTTTTGAGTACTAATTATATTGCTTTATGATTAATATTATATTTTAATTATATATAAATAAAGCAGTGTGAAGATAGAGAAATTTGAAGAAAAATCGAATAAAACGCGAAAGAAAAAGAAAGAAAATTAAAAGAATAAAAAAAGGGGAGGGGGGGACACCCTTTGAGTTTTTCCCCCCAAATTGAGGACAACAAAATGACGAGATATAAATCAAAGAAAGGAATTAGAATTCAAGGAAAAAAACGTTATTGTTTTCTGCGCCAGGTCCAGCGCTAGGCGCTGGCCTGGATATAGGCTGCGGGGGTTTTCCTACTTCATTCGGGATAAAGCTATTTTGGCACTACATAGTTTCAACTCATATAAAAGGGGTACTAAACCTATTTTGAAGGAAGAGAACGTTTTTGGGACAGACTTTTGACCAAAACACGAGCACAGAGGCGCCATGGAGGCTGGGTTTTATCTTTTCTTCCATCAAACTTAGTAATTTTTATGTTTCTTTGTATGATCTATTGTTTTGCTACCATGTGTATGTGGAGCTAAACTTCACGTTCTAGGGCTGTGGCCTTTTCATGACTATTATTATTCGAATATTGATTTTGATTTCTTGATTATCGTATTGGTTTATTTATTCTATCTTATGCTTAATTATTTGATTGGTTAATCACCAATTGAATACTATCTACGAATCTAGAGTTGAACTCGAAAGTGGGAATTCTAGATTGCATATAGGATTGAGTTGAGCAGGTTCTTGAACCTGGGCATTGGGGAATGCATTCACGATTAGGATAAACATATACCTAATTGCCTTGCTTGGTTGATTTACAGGAATTATAAATGTGTTCTTGTTGATTCTAACTCCATCAACATATAGGCATTAGGTTAGCTTCAATAGGCGAGTAAGAACTAGACAGATTCTTATGAGCAATATTAACCTTGTTAACCAATAAACTAGATAAACTAGTTAGTCAATTCAATTGAAGAATACAATAGGAATGTTAGATAGCCCATGATCCTAGATCGTTTTCATCGCATTGAAAACATAAAAATCTGGTATCCTTTTGTTCAGAGTTCATTATTTGTTTTCTTTATCTTAGTTAGTTTAGAATCAAATATTTCTAGGTTTAATTCTTGTTTAGATAATTAGGATAGTCTAATTTAGTTAATACTTAATCAAAAGTCCTCATGGGTTCCATGTCCGACTTTTAGTCACTTTATTACTTGATGATCGCGTATATTTGCATGTGTGTTTGGCCGCAATAAGTTTTTGGTACCGTTGCCGGGGACCTAAAATTAGCTATTTTTATATATTAGACTTTTACTTTTATCTTTATAGGTTTTGTTTATTTTTTTTCTTTTGGTAAATATTTTTATTTTTATAACAATTTGATTTTTCTCTTAGTGTGTTTCTTGTTTCCTCATCATGATATATGGGGATGAAATATTCGGAGGTAAGGTTATTGAAGAAGACGCTTGGTTGACGGAAGACTTTTATGGCCCGTATTTTTGGGCTTGTCATGGCCTGACCTCTTAGAGATCTTAATTTGAATATGGGAGTAAGGGTTGGTATTGATCACCAATAGAGTACTATCTACGAATCTAGAGTTGAACTCAAAAGTAAGAATTCTAGATTGCATATAGGATTGAGTTGAGAAAGTTCTTGGATCTGGGCATCGAGGAATGGATTCACGGTTAGGATAGACATATGCCTAATTGCACAGGTTGGTTGATTTACAGGAATTATAAATGTGTTCTTGTTGATTCTAACTCCATCGACATATAGGCGCTAGTTTAGCTTGAATATTCAAGTAAGAACTCAATAGATCCTTATGAGCAATATTAACCCTGTTAACCAATAAACTAGATAAATTAGTTAGTCAATTTAATTGATGAATACAATAGGAATGTTAGATAGCCCATGACTCTAGATCATTTTCATCGCATTGATAACATAAAAATCTTTAATCCTTTTGTTTAGAGTTCGTTATTATTTTTTTCCTTATTTTAGTTAGTTTAGAATCAAATATTTATAGGTTTAATTCTTGTTTAGATAATTAGGATAGTCTAATTTAGTTAATAGTCAATCACAAGTCCTCGTGGGTTCGATATCCAACTTTTAGTGACTTTATTACTTGACGACCGCGTATACTTGCGTGTGCATTTGGCCGCAACAAGTTTTTGGAGCCGTTGCCCAGGGACTTATAATTAGCTATTTTTCTAGATTAGACTTTTACTTTTATCTTTACAGGTTTTGTTTATTTTTCTTTTTGTAAATATTTTTTATTTTTATAATAATTTGATTTTTCTCTTAGTGTGTTGCTAGTTTTCTCACCATAACATATGGGGATGAAATATTTGGAGGCAAGGTTATTGAAAAAGAAACTTGGTTGACGGAAGACTTTTATAGCCCGTATTTTTGTGCTTGTCATGGCCTAACATCTTGGAGATATGAATTTGAATATGGGAGTAAGGGTTGGTATTGGGACGGATATTATCGATTAAAGGAATTTGCGGAACGACGTTGTCTTCTACAAATGTTGGTGAGTGATTGGTCTAAGGAGAGAGATGAGATTGCACATAAAATTGATAGTTTAGGCTTATATGTTCATAATTTAGATGCATATTTGAGTGCAAAGATTGATGCGAGTAACGCCCAACAATTTAATGATGAGTTGTGTGAAGTTTAAAAAAATCTTCTAGACCAAATTGAGGAGCTAAAACGAGAATACCAATCATTAGATCATATTTTTCTTAAGGATATCAATGTTGAGAAGAGTGCCTTAAAGTCATATGAGGGAGTAGTTAACATTACTTTTGGAGACTTGAGTGTGTGTAAATATGGGGATGCAAATAGTAGTAAAATTAATGAGTTAGGGCACATTAGACCTTATTCCAATCATTTTTTCACATTGCATTTAGATAGAAACATAGTAATCGAGCTATCTGAGCCTATGAGGAGTCAAAGGGTGAGTATGAGAGTGTCTATATTCTTGAATTTGATGTGCCAAAAAGCAAAAATTACATTCCTTATCTAAAGGCCGAGCGGTGCAGAGTGAAAAATTTATTACATGGCCAGGTTATCTTTGTAGCCCCACCAAAGGAGCATAGCCACAGACCGGATGCCCTGTTAGGGGTACAATTTATATGTTCGAGGTGGGGGCAAAAAGTGGTCCACGTCATGCCGCGACGTTAAATCGGGCGCTTGTTGGGAGGACATCCAACTTTGCTGCTTTCTTTTAATTTTGTTTTTCTATTATTTTTGTTGTGTTATTCTATTTTGTAGGATTATAAGCATAAGATGAAAAACCAAAAGGAAGCATTGATAACTAAGGATTTTGACGTGTTTTATGCTCATTCTTGCTTACGCCTTGATTATAAATTCTTACAAAATAGTCCTAAAAGGCTCATAAGTTATACTTGATTGTAGGTTTGATCGACAAAGTGATGAAATGTCAAAGTTTGGCTCAAAAGGAGTGAAACCTGCTCAAGTACCAAAACCAAGGCAAACTCAAGACAAACAGGCCTAGTGCGGCCGCACTACACTTTGTGCGGTTCGCACTAGGGGGATTTAGAGAACTGGCAAAACAAGCTTTAAGGCAGTGCGGCCGCAGTCAATCTTGCACGGTCTGCACTGAAGACTCCGCGGCCGCACTACCATTCTACGTGGTCCGCGAAAGCCAACTTCAAAGAGATGTCCAAAGCCTATCATCAAGCCTATGCGGTCCGCGGTCGACTTTGCGCAAACCGCGCTAGCTGCCTCCACGGTCGCGGTCCATTCTGCGCGGTTCACGGAGGCTGAGTTCAGAGAGCCAAGACTTCAAGTCCAAGAGCCTAGTACGGCCGCAGTCCATTTTGTGCGGTCCGCATTGACCCCTCAGGGGCATTTTTGTCCAGTTTTTCCAGTTTAGTACAAATAGAACATTTTTCCATTTTTAGGGCATCAGTTAATTTAGAACAGAAGTTGTGCTCGTGAGAAGTTATTTTGTAGCCATTTTGGGCACTTTAACATAGATTTAGAAATTGAATCATTAAATTTACTTTAGTAATTTAATATTATGTTTTTCTCTTCATCTATTTCTCTTATTTTATCTTCGAGCATGAGTAGCTAAACCCATTAGCTAGGGTTGTGGCTCAACCCTAATGTGGGTAATTGATGGGTGTTGTGATTTAAGGTTAGATTGATTATGTTTGTTATTTGGTTCAATTTTATAGTTTAATTTATAAATTAGTGGTTGCAAACACTAGTTTGTGCTAAGTTGACTTGGCTCTTCTTGAGAAAGAGAGCCTAAGTCTCCAAAATTCACCCAACAAGGAATTGGGATAGATTCTAGAGATTTGATAGTCCTAATTAAAGGGTTAAACCTCGAGAGAGTAATTACCCGACTTGAACCCTAGTTGCGCGGGCAAATATGCATACCCAATTAGTCTCTCGAGAGTCAATTGGGCAAAACCACTCTTTCTACCGGGAGGTTTAGAGTGGGTAGTATTGAGTAACGGTTATAACATATTTCTCCAATCATGTCAATCGTGCCTTAGATGCAATTACCCATCAATTCGTCACCCAGGTGAAGGTCACTACCCTAATGCCTTTTATACTATTAGATACAACTCGTAGCAATTTAATCTTAGCATAATCTAATTTCAATCTTAAATTGTACTTTGATATTAGTAGTTATATAGAAAAAAAACCAAAAATGAATGGAAAATCAATTAAGATAATACACGTAATCCTAAGCTCAATCGATACTCAACTCCGATCCTAGCTCTATGTGGAATCGATCCCGACCCACAAATTGGGTAAAAGCTATTGCGACCCTCTCTCGCTACTTTTTAGTGGTACTAAGTTAGCTAGCGATCAAGCGTGCAAAAGTGAGCTAGTCGGTTGGAACTAGTGTGAGGTACCCGCACAAAGGACCATCCTTAGGAAAAGTCTGAGTATCCCGTGAGCTACTATTACTTCGGCCTTTGGCCTTTCAGGGAGTTTCTTGTTCACCCTTGTTATGTTTGCTTTATTTGTTTATTGGAGACACTGCACTATTTTAAGTGTGGGGTGGAAGATTCTCTGTGGTATGTATAGTATTATATTAGTATACTATTAGCTTCGTATCTTTCTATTGTTAGCTAGCTTCTTTTTTTTATTCGCATAGTTAGTAGAATTAATGGTGTAGTATAGTAGTAGTAGTTTTAGTAGCTTAATTAAAAAAAATAGAAAAATAAAAAACATAACAAAAATTGGACTTTTCCCGACGATGGATCTCCTAGACAATTTTCTTGAGGGATTAAAGTCTAACCAAATATACCAACAAAAAAAAACAAGATAGAAAAACATGTCTTTTAGTTTTTAGGTGTAATAATCCCTCGTGGTTTTTCTTGTGCATCGGTTCTTTTCCATGGGATGTAGTTTAAATCGGACAGTTTTTTCCTTTTAGAGTAGATTAGGAATTTAGGGAATAAAAGGAGGAAGAATGATGAACCTAGGTGTATTTGACTTGTTTGATAGTAACATATTTAGGCTTTGTCATGTGTAGTATCTTCCCTATTGTCACAACCAAAAAATTCCTCCGAAGGAGTTGTGATGGCACCTAGTCTCTAAACTAGGTAACCCTAATATTAACTGAATAACATTGATATTTGCTAACTTTAAACTAAACAAGTCTTAACAAATTATAATTCCCAAAACCGGTGGTATAAGTCATAAACCTTTCTAAGAGTAGTTATACAAAATAAATATGCACTATTCCGAAACAAAGGAACAAATGGAAATAAGTACAAATGAAGGTGACTCCGAGGCCTACGAACAATGCAGCAGGATTACCGTGAGTCTCCACCGCAACGACCCGCACAGCTACTACCGATCAATACCTGGATTTGTACATAAAAATATACAGAAGTGTAGTATGAGCACACCACAGCGGTGCCACGTAAGTATCAAGTCTAACTTCGGTGGAGTAGTGACAAGGAACAGTGTGGACACCTACTGGTCAATTAAATTGAACAAGATATGATAATAAACTATCAACATGATAACAAAGCAATATCAACGGCAGGGAGAGAACACACTGATTGAAATGAAAGATAACCAAGTAAATTAACATCAACATAGATAGAACATAGACAAGTAAAATGTACTAAAATAAGGATGGCGATGTCAGCTCAATAAAGCATATCGTTTCTCATGCACAATTCAAGCCATCTCAAACTCGATGTCTCATATCATAACCTCAATTATCAAACCTTTAGCACACCCGGCATCTTGTGACCACATATTTTTATCTCACTTTACACAACAACGTTCTCATGTTACTCAGTACATAGGGTCCATAACCAATGCAATTAAGATGTTCAAGGAGTCTCATTTACATAACATAAAGTAGAGTACAACTTCTAAACCAATTAGGAACTCAACAAGAAAAGATGAAGTTATTTTCAGAAATTATTTGAGTAAAGAAAGTACCTTTTTCAATTAAAATACATCATCAGATGAATTATTACCTTTACCATGGGATTTAATAAATTACAACTTAGTAGAAATTCCTTTGTAAGTAAAATACAACCTCAGACGGTATAAGAAAATTTAATTGAGGAACTAATTGAATTAAAAATATAACTATATGGTCCACACTTTCGTGAACGCGGAAGCATCATCGCGAACACGAAGCAAAGCTCAGCTGCCTCTCCCAGATGCTCTACGCGAACGCGAGATCCCTTTTGAAAATGCGATGAAGATTTCTTTGCAACAGAACACCAGAAAATCTGTCACTTCTCTAAGTCCAAATATGACCCGTTAAGCATCCGGAACACACCCGAGGCCCCCAGGACCTCAATCAAACATACTAATCAATCCTAAAACACCATACAAACTTAGTTGAGCCATCAAATCACATCAGACAACACTAAAATCACGAATCACCCTCCAATCCAAACTTAAGGACTTGAAATCTCAAAAATCCTACAACTGATGCCAAAACCAACCAAATCATGTCCAATTGAACCCAAATTTTGTACATAAGTCATATTCCATACTACGGACATATTCCAATTTCCAGAATCAGATTCCTACACAAATATCAAAATGTCACTATCGGTCCAAAAACTCTGAAAATTTAACTTTCGGCATTTCAAGCCTAAATAAGCTACAGACCTCTAAAAACATTCTGGACACCCCGCTAAGCCCGAAATCACCGAACAAAAATAACGGAATTGACAGAATTCCATTCTGGACTCGTATTCACATTGTTCTAACTACAGTCCAAATTTCTAAAACTTAAATTCTCATTTAGGGACTAAGTGTCCCAAAACACTCTGAAACTCAAGATGAACCATCCTGGGAAATCACAATAATAGAAATAAACATGGGAAAGCAGTTAATAGGGGATCGGGGCATTAATTCTCAAAACGACCGACCGGGTCGTTACATCTTCCCCCTGTTAAAACATTCATCCGTCCACGAACGAGCATAGAGACATACCTGATGTGGTGAAAAGATGAGGGTAACAGTTGCACATATCCTTCTTGATCTCCCAAGTCGCCTCCTCGACCGGCTAACCCCGCCACTGAACTCTTACAAATGCAATGTCCTTTGACCTCAGCTTTTGAACCTGCATATCCAATATAGCCACTGGATCCTCAACATAAAATAAATCCTTGTCCAACTAGACTGAACTAAAATCTAACAGATGCGATAGATCATCGTGATACCTGTTGGCCCAGGTAAAGGTTAGTTTTGAAGATAGACAAAGGAACTCACGATGAACCAGGTCCATTCCTCAGGTGCAAAAAATGGGCAGATTCGAGCATGTGGGTTGCACGTGAAGGAGATAATCTTAACTTGGTGTATTTAATATCTCCTGATTGAAAAGGTTGCATAATTGATAAGGAGAAGGAGTCTTTAATCAAAGATAACACAATTCAAGATAGGGAATGCGTTAGAAGTTGAAATCAACTAGAAATCTTCCACCAAGGAAGATTTGCATCAGAACTCTAGTTATTTCTTCATCTACTAACTCTATAAATTGCAGGATGTTCTCACATCAAAGTGTGGCACAAAAATACAGAAGTTACACTTGAATTGAGAGCAAAATAGCAAGGCTTTTTGCAAGCAATTTGTGTGTGATTCAAGTGTGCAAACCTGAAGCTACATGAACCAGATTGAAGAACCAACTCCATAAAGAGTTTTATGTGTCTTTCTTCATTTCTAGTTTAATTGTAGTAAGTGTTTTCATATTGTACCTTTCAGATTTCATAGAAGCAATTGTATTAGGTACCTAGAGTGTTCAAGTTAGAGTTAATTTGAAGTTGTCGCAACAGTTAGAGGCTGGTTGCTACAAAGAGTTTTGTAAATGGTGTTTTGGCCCAGTGATTTTAGTGGAAGTTTGGGAAAATCCTACTGAGTAGTAGGTCATGGTTTTTTCACCTTTTGAGCCAGGTGTTTTCCACATAAAAATCTATATGTTCTTTATTTAATGTACTTTTAATTCCGCAAACAACAGTAGTTAGTACACCTAGAAGAACTAGGTCCTTCCAGAAGTAGTNAAAAAGATCAACATGAGTGCTCCACCTGGGAACTGGGAAGGGCAGTCCACTGTCAGGCCTTCACTGTTCAATGGATAGCACTACTCCTGGTGGAAGAACAGGATGAGGGATCACATCATAGGAGAAGATTATGAACTTTGGGACATAGTCACTGATGGTCCTTTAGCAACCACAAAGAAAAATGAGGAAGGAGTGGATGTGCTAAAGACAAGGGGTGAGTGCACTGCTGAAGACCTGAGGAAGTGGGAGAAAAATGATAAGGCCAAGAAATGGCTTGTATGCAGACTAGGTCTAGACGAGTACAGTAGAATTCAAAGTTGTACCACTGCTAAGGAAATCTGGGACACTTTGCAAGTGGCTCATGAAGGAACACCTTAAGTGAAGAGGTCCAGAGGAACACTGTTGTATTCTCAATATGAGAATTTCACCATGAAGAAAGGGGATACCATCCAAGATATGTATACAAGGTTCATCACACTAACAAATGAACTTAAGTCTCTTGGAAGGGTTATTCTTGAAGAAGACAAAGTTGAGAAGATTTTGACAAGGGTACTGCCAATCTCCTGGGAAAGCAAAATCACAGTTATTCAGGAATCAAAGAACATTTCCACTCTTAAGTTGGATGAGCTAATTAGAAATCTCACTGCCTATGAACTTAGAAGGCAAACCATGAAGATGGATGCACCTAAGAAGGAAAGGAGCATGGAATTCAGAATCACTGAAGGTGTTGATCTAGATGAGGATGAAATGACCATCATCACAAAGGATTCTAAGAAGTACGTAATGAGAGAAACTGGTCCTTCAAGAAGTGGAAGCTGCAACAAACCAAAGGTTCCTGAAAAACAACCCAATGAGGGGTGTTAAAAGTGTGGGAAAACTGATCACCACATCAAAAATTGCCCTTAATGGGAAATTGAATGGAAGAAGGAAAGAGCTGAACGAAGGAACGAGAAGAAGGAACAGGTTCAACCCAACAAGAACAGAGGATCAACAAAGGCTATAGTTGCTGCCTGGGGAGAAACATCATATGAGAACTCAGAAAATGAAGCTAAAAATGAACAAGCACTTATGGCCATCAGAGAATCAGATGATGAACAAGAGGTAAGTGTCCTTCATCTCAAAGACAAAATTAAATTCCTGTCTAAAGAAAGGTTGTCTGAGCTATTGCTAGACTTCATTAATGAGTCTGAGATAATTAACAATGAGAAGAAAGCAATGTCTAGGGAATGTGTGATCCTAAAAGCCAATGTAAAAATCTCGAATCTAGGGCTAATGAGAGTGATAATAAAAATGCTGAGTTGAAGAACCAAGTTCATGAACTTGACACCGTTGTCCTAGAGCTTAGATCTGAAAATCTAAAATTGAAATTAGGAACTAGTAAAAAGAAATCTGATCACACACAACTCACTTAAGAAGAAAATGTAGGAAAAATGAAAGATGAGTTGTACAAAAGAGATGAGCAGATAAGAGTCCTTAAGGAGGATCTAAACAAGGTTAAGCACGAGCTAGATAGAACCTGTAAATGGAATAGGTCCTCCGATGCACTTTTATGGCTACATGAACATCATAGTATCAATAAGATAGGACTTGGCTACGGGACTCCTGCACCTAAGTGGGATCCCAAAAGCAAGTACCTCACACTTCCTGAGAACAAAATTTGCACACACTGTGGTAAAACTGGTCACTATAAAAGTGAATGTATTGCAAAAGAAAAGGCTAGTCAAAAGAATAAAGAATTTGTTCAAGGGAAAAATAGGCTGTCAGGTCTAAAAAGAATTTGATTCACCCTTTTGCCTATAGAAAGGGACCCAAACCAGTTTGGGTTCCTAAAACTAACCCCTGATTTCCTTTCGCGGGACCAAGTGAAGTGGAGCATCCAAATATGGTACATGGATAGTGGTTGTCCAAAGCATATGACATGAAGCAAGAACCAGTTACTTTCACTTGAGGACCTCAAAGGAGTTAATGTCTCCTTTGGAAATAGGAAGAAAGGTGAGATCATTGGGGTTGAAAAGGTAGGTAAGACTAACTCTCACTCTATTGAGAATATCTACTTGATAGATGGCCTAAAGTACAGTCTAATCAGTGTATCACAATTATGTGATAAAGGTAACATGGTAGCACTCACCACTACCAAATATTTTGTGATTAATCTTACCATTGAAAAGATTGTTTTGCAGGGAAAAAGAGTAAACAATACATGCATTGTAGATTTGTCCACACTTTCAGAAAATGAACTCACTTGCTTATATGTGTTGTAAAATGATCCCCTCCTTTGGCACAAGAGACTTGGACATGCAAATCTGATTCAACTCAACAAATTAGTCTCCAAGGATCTGGTGATAGGACTGCCTAACATCAAGTTCAAGAAAGACAAAGTTTGTGAGGCTTGTGCAAGGGGAAGCAGGTAAGATCCTCTTTTAATTGCAAGAAAATGGTAAGCACCATCAGAACAATGGAACTGGTCTCTGTGGTCCAATGAGAACATTAGCAGAGGTGGTAAAAGATATGTGATGGTGCTTGTTGATGATTACTCTAGGTTTACTTGGACATTATTTTTAACATCTAAAGATGAAGCATTTGACATGTTTACTTCTTTTGTTAGAAAAACTCAGAAACAACTAGGTAATCAACTTGTATCAATTTGGTCTGATCATGGAACTGAATTTGAAAATGCAAAGTTTGCTGAATTTTTGCATGCTACATAATCAATAGATGCATGACTAGACCTCTTGTTGAGAAAACTCCCTATGAGTTACTTAAAGGGAGAAAACCAAACATATCCCATCTTAGGGCATTTGGTTGCAAGTGCTATGTGCACAATAATGGAAAAGACTCCCTAGGTAAGTTTGATCCCAGAAGTGATGAGGGAGTATTCTTGGGATATTCCTCACATAGCAAAGCATATAAAGTGTTCAATAAAAGAACTTTGTGTGTAGTAGAAAGTGTACATGTTATATTTGATGAAACTAACATTCTTTCTGAGAGACAGGAACATGAAGATGAAGCCATTGGACTGGTAAAATAATTGACTGAATCTACAGCACAAGTCAAAGTGGCATCAAAAGAAGGAACAAGTGATGGAATGGGGTCTTCTACACAGGGCAACATGACAGGGGGAGCTGATTAGAGAGGAAATGATCCTCAAACCTCGAGGGAACCTATCCATGAACCTATTCCTCAGTAACAAAACTAGTAAGGAACATCCAAAGAAATTGACTCTCCTATTGCAACATCCACGAAATTGGATATAGATGAACCTGGTTCATCTGTTGATCAGAAGTTGTATAGGGGAATGATTGGTTCTCTTTTATATTTTACTGCTAGCAGACCTGACATTGTTTTCAGTTTAGGTATTTGTGCTCGATTTCAGGCAAATCCGAAGAAGTTCCACTTGACTGCTGTCAAGAGAATATTGATATACTTGAAAGGCACCAATGACCTCTGCCTTTGGTATTCAAAAGGTAGTAATTTAACCTAGTGGGATATGTTGACACTGATTATATAGGTTTCCTTGTGGATAGGAACAGCACCTCAGGTATGGCACACTTCCTTGGTTCATGTCTTGTGTCATGGGCGACTAAAAAGCAAAATTTAGTGGCCTTATCTACTGCTGAAGCTGAGTATGTTGCTGCTGCCTCATGATTGTGCTCAATTATTGTGGATCAAGCAATTCTTATGGATTTTGGTATTGAAGTTGGTTGCATCCCTATTTTTTTACAACACTAGTGCTATTAGTATGACAAAGAAATCAATTCATCATAAGAGAACTAAGCACATAGATATTAGGCATCATTTTGGAGGGACGACTATGAGAAAAGCTTGATCACAGTGGATTTTTGTGCTATTAACAAGCAAATTGCTGACATCTTCACAAAAGCCTTAAATAGAGATCACTTTGAGAGGAACGGGTTGGAATTAGGTATGATTAAGATCACCTAAAAGGACCAGTTCAAGGTTAAACAAAAAAAAATTAAAAATTGGTTAGAAAGTCTGTAAATTGTGTTAATTAGATTAAATCTTGCTCAGCCTCATACTTTCCATAGTATACTCTTGTGCCATATGTTAAAATGACTCATTAATCTCTAATGATATTTTCTCTATTTTGGCAAATTTAGACTCACACAAGAGAATTATCAGTAAAGAACCTGGTTCATCAAGGTAACACGGTATGTTTTTTGCACTCTGCTTAATTTGAAATAACTATATTTGGATCATGAGCAGAGAGTCCTATCAAATACCAAACTCCTTTTGGACTTATCCATTACAAGTGAACCAATCTCATTCAAAAGAGTCCCAACCGAATGGAAGTATCTAGATTCTAGGGATACACTCCAACGTCTCTTCAAAACTGAATTTCAGTGTGATTAAACTTCTAAGAGTCTGAAAAGTTGTAGTTACCCCATTAATTATTCCTCTGTATATTGATCAGCTTTAGTGTATTTCTTACCTCATCTCTCTCAAGCCGTCAAAAACTCTCATTCTTATTTCATCTTCCAAACACAAGTAATTCCTTCTCTTCCATACCCTAGCCTAGATATGTTAAACACCTCTCAAAATCCTTCATCACCACCATAGGAAACCACTTCTACACCTTCTAGAACACCAATCTCTAAGAAAAGTAGAGTAAAGATAATGGCTCATAAAATTGTCGCTGAAGGAGAGCATATAAAAAAAAACAAGCAATTGAAAGCAGGTAGGAAGAAGAATCCTAGAAATCTAAAAATTCATTTAAGTCTGCTACTAAGGGGGAAGAAAGTAGGTCTTCCAAAACTAAACAGGAATCTTCTGATTCTAAAGTTACTCCTGAGACAATTTGTGAAGTTGCTGCAAATTTGGAGAATAGATTTGTGCTGGTAGGATCTATAACAGGTGTTGAGACTAAAGAATCTGGAGAAGTTGGTGGTAAAATAGAAAGGGAAACGAAAAAGAGAGCAAGGGTGCTAGGAGTACTGTGAGGGGAAAGGGTACAAGAGTGGTTGATTCTTCACCCACTCCTGTTGGTATAACAATAGAAACTGGTGCAATGGTTGTTTAGGGAGAGGAATTTACTAAAATAGAAGAGAGTGTGAGAAAAACAGGGGAAAGTGGGTCTGGCGAAGCTGCTGAGGGGTTGGTTCAACTTGGAAAATATATAGATGAATCTGTTCCATCTAAACAGGAAACCCTCGCGGACCTACTGATAGAGTTATCAATGGCACGAACACTCATGCCATTCCCTATGGTTTTATTCTTACAAGTGTGCTTGCACATTTCAAGGTACCTATGAAGGAGTGGAGTTAATACTTTGCTTGCTTGCGATTATGAAGTCAATGTCATTCTTAGTGAACCTGGTTCATCTAAAAAGACACCTATCAATAACAAAGCCAGAGTCTTGGTACAGGAGAGTGAGGCAAAGGATATTGAGATAGCAAGGCTGAAGACATGACTGGTTGAGGTAGAATCTGAGAGAAATGTTCTCAGAACTGTACTTGCAAGGGAAAAAGAGAAGAATGATAGAATTATTCAAGACATGCTGAAACTACTCCAAGCAAATAACCCATCCCCTACCTCTTCCAAGCCTTAAATCCTAGCCTAGCGTAGATCAACTAGTGACCCAGTTCGGGACATTTTGTTTCTTTTGCTCATGTTTTCAGTATTTTTATTTCTTCTTATGCTTTGTGGTAGAATCTTATCAATTATCAATGAAATTCATTGTTTTTGCTCTAACTGTTTGTTTATATTTCTTTGATGGTTGAAATTCTTAGTTTAATCTGTGATGATTAATCCATGTTTGCATTTGAAGTAGCCCCAGTGGCCATGAGTAAGTTTTAAAATCTGGTTATCTCACATTTTTTATGCAACTTGTTGATGATGCCAAAAGGGGGAAAAGGGGTTGTGTTTTAAACAAGTGATGTTTACACTTTGAACAGTGATGTTTATAACCTAATGTACCTGGTCCTTGATGATAAGTGATAAAAAGAAAAAATATTTCTAACATTATGTTGATGTTGAGCTGAGTTGAAACAGGGCCTAAGCTTATGAAAAGCACAAAGTTTGTAATCATCAAAAAGGCAAAATTTGTTGGCCCAAGTAAAGGTTAGTTTTTAAGATTGACAAAGCAACTCAGGATGAACCATGTCCATTCCTCAGGTGCACAAAAACGGGCAGATTCGAGCATGTGGGTTGCACATGAAGGAGATAATCTTAACTTGGTGTATTTAATATCTCCTGATCGAAAAGGTTGCATAATTTATAAGGAGAATGAGTCCTTAATCAAAGAGAACACAATTCAAGATAGTGAAGGAGATAGAAGTTGAAATCAACTAGAACTCTTCCACCAAGGAAGAGTTGCATCAGTAATCATGTTATTTCTTCATCTACTAATTCTATAAGTTGCAGGATGTTCTCACATCAAAGTGTTGAACAAAAACGCAGAAGTTAAACGTGAATTGAGAGAAAAATAGCAAGGCTTTTTGCAAGCAATTCGTGTGTGATTCAAGTGTGCAAACCTGAAACTACATGAACCAGATTGAAGAACCAGCTCCATAAAGAGTTTTATGTGTCTTTCTTTATTTCTAGTTCAATTGTAGTAGGTGTTTTCATATTGTACCTTTCAGCTTTCATAGAAGCAATTGTATTAGGTACCTAGAGTGTTCAAGTTAGAGTTAACTTGAAGTTGTCGCAACAGTTAGAGGTTGGTTGCTACACAGGGATTAGAGTTAATCCTTAGGTTTACAAAGAGTTTTGTAAATGTTGTTTTGGCTCAGTGATTTTAGTGGAAGTTTGGGAAAATCCTACTGAGTAGTAGGTCGTGGTTTTTTCACCTTTTGAGCCAGGTGTTTTCCATGTAAAAATCTCTGTGTTCTTTATTTTATGTACTTTTAATTACGCAAACAGCAGTAGTTAGTACACTTAGAATAACCAGGTCCTTACAGAAGCAGTTTAAATGAAAATTGGGTACCACACAAATCATTTCCCCCACCCTCTTGTGTGGTATTGACGTTTAGAACATCAATACCTACGAAGCATTGAAACATGAAATACTACATAAACTCCTGCTAAGATGGGAGGTAAGGCAAGCTCATAAGCAACCTTTCCAACACGCCACAACACCTCGAAGGGACCAATAAACCTTGGGGTCAATTTGACCCTCTTTCCAAATCTCATAACGCACTTCATAGGTGAAACCCGAAGCAAACCCTCTCTCCAACGATAAACAAAACATCACAAACCTTCTGATTCCCATAACTCTTCTGTCTGGACTGGGCTATGCGAAGTCTATCCTGAATCACCTTAACCTTCTCCAAAGCATCCTGAACTAAGTCTATGCCCAATAATCTAGCCTCGCCCTGCTCAAACCAACCCACTGGGTACCTACACTGCCTACCACACAAAACCTCATACGGTGTCATCTTAATGCTGGACTAATAACTATTATTGTAGCCAAACTCCGCTAGGGACAAGACTTGATCCCAAGAACCTCTAAACTCCATCACACATGCACATAGAATATCCTCAAGAATCTAAATAGTGAAATCGGACTGTCCGTCCGTTTGGGGGTGAAATGATGTGCTCAAGTCCACCCGAGTACCCAATTGTATGGCTCCCTAGAACCATGATGTAAACTGAGTACCTTTATCAAAAATGATAGAAATCGGAATACCATGCAGGTGAACAATCTCTCTGATATAAATCTCAACCAACCGCTCTGAAGAATAGGTGGTACACATAGGAATTAAATGCACGGACTTGGTCAGCCGATCCACAATCACCCAAATGACATCGAACTTCCTTAGAGTCCGTGGGAGTCCAACTATGAAATCCATGGTGATCCGCTCCCACTTCCACTTTGGAATTTCTATCTGCTGAAGAAAGCCACCCGGTCTCTGATGCTCATACTTCACCTGCTGACAATTGAGGCAACGAGCTACAAACCCAACTATATCTTTCTTCATTCGCCTCCACCAATAGTGTTGCCTCAAATCCGGGTACATCTTTGCGGCACCGGGATGGATGGAATACTGTGAACTGTGGGCCTCCTCTAGAATCAACTCCCGAAGCCCATCAATATTGGATACACATCTGACCCTACATCCTCAATACCTCATCATCACCAATGGTCATATCTATAGCATCACCATGCAGAACCTTGTCCTTGAGGACGAGCAAATGGTTGTCATCATACTGACGCTCCCTGATACGATCAAATAAGAAAGACCAAGAAACCACGCAAGCCAATACCCGAGTAGGCTCAAAAATATCCAATCTCACAAACTGGCTAGCTAAGGCCTGAACATCCGATGCCATGGGCCTCTTTGCTGCTGGTAGATAAGCTAAACTCCCCAAACTCTCTGCCTGGCGACTCAAAGCATCGGTCACCACATTGGCCTTCCTCAGGTGATACAAGGTAGTGATGTCATAATCCTTAAGTAACTTTAGCCACCTCCTCTGATGCAAATTGTGATCCTTCTACTTAAACAGATATTGTAAACTCCGGTAGTCAGTGTAGATCTCATAAGGAACACCGTATAAATAATGACACCAGATCTTCAAGGCGTGAACAATAGAAGGTAACTCGAGATCATGGACAGGATAATTCTTCTCATGCACTTTCAGTTGTTCGGACGCATAGGAAATCACCCTACTGTCCCGCCAAGGCCAACTCGCAGTGCATCACAATAAACTATATAAGACCCCGAACCTATAGGCAATATCGATACTGGGGTTGTAGTTAAAGTTGTCTTGAGCTTTTGGAAGCATTCATCACACTCTTCTGTCCACCTGAACGGAGCACCCTTCTAGGTAAGCCTGGTCATAGGTGCTACAATAGATGAAAATCCCTCAACAAATCGGCAGTAACAGCCCGCCAAACCAAGACAGCTGCGGATCTCTCTGTGGCTGAGGATGGTCGGGGCCAACTCTACACTGCTTCAACTTTCTTCAAATCCATCTTGATCCCCTCACTAGATACCACATGACCCAAGCATGCCACTGAATCTAAACAGAACTCACATTTTGAGAACTTTGCATATAATTTCTTCTCTCTCAAGGTCTGAAGTACCGTCCTCAGGTGCTGCTTATGATCTTCCCGACTCTGGGAGTACACCAGAATTTCATCAATAAAGAAAATGACAAACGAGTCAAGATATGGCCAGAATACACTATGCATCAAATGCATAAATGTTGTTGGGCCATTGGTCAGCCCAAATGACATAACAAGGAACTCGCAATAACCGTACCGAGTCCTGAAAGCAGTATTCGAGATATTTGGCTCCCGAATCTTTAAGTGAAGATGACTTGAATGCAAATCAATCTCGGAAACACTTGAGCAACCTGTAACCTATGAAATAGGTCATCAATACGAGGCAAGGGATACCGGTTCTTCACTATAACTTTGTTCAACTAGCAATAATAAATACACATGAGCATAGAACAATCTTTTTTCTTCACAAATAAGATAGGAGCACCCCAAGGTGAGATACACCGGGTCGAATGAAACCCTTATCAAGAAATTCCCGTAATTGCTCCTTTAAGTCCTTCAAATCCGGAGAGGCCATACAATAAGGAGGAATAGAAATGGGTTGAGTGCCCGAGAACAGATCAATGCCAAAATTAAGATCTCTACCGGGTGGCATACTCGGAAGATCAGCTAGAAACACATAAGAAATATCCCTTACTAGCGGGACATAATCAACTGTAGGGGTATCAATACTGACATCTCTCACATAAGCTAGATACGCGCCACACCCCTTCTCAACCATTCGCTGAGCCTTAAGGAAAGAAATAACCCTTCTAGGAGTATGGTCTAAAGTACCCCTCCACTCTAATCGTGGTATAATGGCATAGCCAGCATCACGGTCTTGGCCTGACAATCAAGAATAGCATAATGGGGCGATAACTAGTCCATGCCCAATATAATATCAAAATCTACCATGCCGAGCAATAATAAATCAGTTCTGATCTCAAAACCACTATTAGAAATCAAACACGACCGATAAACGCGGTCCACAATAAGAGAATCTCCCGCAAGAGTAGATACATAAATAGGGGAACTCAAAGAATCCCTAGGTATGCCCAAATGCGGGGCAAATAAGAGGATACATATGAAAAAGTGGAGCTTGGATCGAATAGAACTGTTGCATCTCTATGACAGACCGGAACAGTACCTGTATTGATAGAATCTGAAGAAACAGCCTCAGTACGAGCAGGAAGGGCATAGTATCTGGCCTAACCTCCTCTAGGACGGCCCCTACTACTCTGGCCTACACCTCGAGCTGGTTGAGCAAGTGGGGTGGCAGCTGGTGCAGTAATCATAGCCTAAGGACCTGGTGGGGCATGTTGTGGCTGAGAAGTTTGTGGAGGTGCACCCTTCCTGAATCTGGGGAAATCCCTCACCATGTGGCGAGTGTCGCCACACTCAAAATAAGCTTTGGAGGACATGGCGGTTGTGACTGACTTGGGCCAGGTCGGCTGGACTGACCACTGATGGCACCTTATGCAGGAGGAACTGGCTGCTGGAAGAGCTGAATGAACGGGGCGGCTCACATAACCCCTACCATGATGAATTACAGTTATGGCACGTGCACCAGAATAATGGCCCGACTCTCGAGACCTCTTGGCCTCTTTCTCTTCCATGTCCCTAGCAAGCATTTCCTCTACTCGTCCAGCAATACTCACCGCCTGGTGATAGGTGACATCCATCTCTAGCTCTCGGGCCATGCTAGACCTAATGCTGGGAATAAGCCCCTTAATAAACCGGCGAACCTCTCTCGCACTGTAGAAACCAAGGTCTGTGCATGTCTAGCCAAGTCACTGAATCGGATAGCATACTCTGAAACGATCATAGTACCCTGGCGCAAATGCTCAAATTTCGTGCGCCATGTGTCCCTGAGGCTTTGAGGGACATACTCCCTCAAAAATATATCTGAGAACTGAGTCCATGAAAGGGAAGATGGCTCAGATGTACTGTCCAACTCATAAGTCCGCCACCACTGGTAGGCTGCTCCTCGAAGCTGAAAGGTAGTGAAAGAAACCCCACTCAAATTTGCTATGCCCATAGTATGGAAGATACGGTGGCACTCCTGCAGAAATCCCTTAGCATCCTCTGACGCTAGACTACTGAATGTAGGAGGCTTGTACTTCTTGAACCTCTCAAGCTTCCGTTGCTCATCCTATGAAGTTGATGCTCTATCCTCGGGCTAAATTGGGGCTACAGGTGGTACCGGTATAACCTCTGGGATCTAATCAACCTGAACCCGCTGCTTTGGAGTGCGGGCGGTGGGAGTCTGTGCTCCTCCCTCGGCCTGAGATGTGGCTGCAATTTTTGGAAAGAAGACAAAGATACGAGAACTACAATTTAACAGATAAATAAAATAAAGAAGTTTAAAATGTCATTCGGCATATACAATATAGCACTCTCGAACTGAACATACGCACACAAAAAACCCGGAATCTTGTGAACCATAGGCTAAAGAGATACACAGTGTTCTAACTCTAGAAGTCTATGTCACACCTCCTTTTTACCACCCAAGAGGTGATATTAGGGAGTTTTTCCAATTAGACTGATATTAATCGAAATGAGATTATTTTATTTATTTTAATCAGAGTCGCCACTTGGGATAATTATTTTGGTGTCCCAAGTCACTGGTTTATTTTTAAATAATCCCAAATCGAGGAAAATCGACTTTATTTAAAAGTTTGCGAAACCAGAAATTTCAGATAAGGAATTCTGTTAACCCGGGAGAAGGTGTTAGGCATTCTCGGGTTTTGTGGTTCGAGCAAGGTCGCTTAAACTATTAAAATTGGCCTACTTATCTGATTTACTACACGTTTTAAACCTATTGCATTTTAGATTTATAACCGCTTTTAGCTACTTATGAAATTATTCTGGAACAAGCTACGATTGTTATACACTTTTTTGTTTGATACACATTGTGAATCGTGTCATAGGAACGGTACCCACGATCTACAACATGTTTAATTTATTAACGTTATTTGAAGTTGTGGCCGGATCACACAAATGTACCCCCGATTTAGAAATTATGTATCACAACTACGTCGCGGGAACCGTACCCGTAGCTATGATAGTTTTATTATAAATGCGCCTAAAGCAAACTATGAATGTTCAAAGTATTTTTCTACACTAGTTATGAATATTCCAAGTCTTTTCCATACTAGTGTTTTGCATTAATATGAGGGCCATAGATTATGGGGTTCAATTGTGGATGTCACACCTCAATTTATTTCAAAAGATTTTACTCAACTAAAAGCAAACTAATGGATGCTCATATTTAAAACTAATTTGAACTTAGCTATCACAACTACGCCACGGGAACCGTACCCGTAGTTGTGACGATTTAAGTACGTGATTAAAGCAAACTACAGGTGTTCAAATTATTTTCTAAGTTGTTCGTGCATTAGTTTTCAATTAGAAGGGACAATGAAGGTGGATCAAATGATTATAAAGGAATTCCAGATTGCATTGACGCATTTTACAATAAAGTGAGCTCAATATCATACTTACAAATGTATTTGAATTATAAATGGCCAAAATTGAAACAGTTATAGCGGGCATATGACACAGTTACACATTGACATGACACGGTACCCCCTTGGCACGTTATTTGCAATTTTCCATTTTTATGACTCCGCAAATCTCATATTAACTTTTAGCAATTAAATAGCTTGCAACAGTTGAATTCAACTGAACTACTAAATCTTTTGAGTCATGATCAAATTTAAAGGTCATTACAGTTGTAAATAAGAAAAATCGTAAGTATTCTACAACACCACTAACCAAAGCAAAATAAAATAACTGTTTTTCAAACATTGAGTCCAGATTTAATTTCTTATACACGGACTTAATAGCTATGCCTGCCAGTTCCCAGATTGGCTTATATTTGAGCCCGATGAGTGAAAGCTCAAACTCATGAGCTGCTGGTGACCCAACGAAACACTCAAACAATTCCAGAATATGCAGGAGAGCAATTGTGTTGCTGAATAATAAATAAATTTCAAATCATACTCCTACAAATTACTTTACACAGGTGAATCTACCAAGTTTTGTATTAAAAATAGAAGGTAAATGAATCAATTACTGGCGCATGGCCTAGCATACATGAATGATAATTCAACTATAGAATAATAAACTTAGTCTGTACCACAAAAATTAACTACCATAATGACTGTAATTGAAATTCCAGCAGCAACCTTCCAGCAAACATTCCATGTCTTTCCATGCCATTTGGCCAACAGACTTTTTTTTAATTTTAGAAAATTCATGGATCTGACCATGTTAAGGGTCAGATTCACAAAAAATGGCTTCAAAATCAAATAATCAATGCAAGGATGAGCAGAAGAAGCAGTGTAATTCATGAATCTGACCATGTTAAAGGTCAAACTCATAAACCAACAGGGCTTCAAATACATGGACATATTATACTGCATATCCAACTCAAACAACAAATGCAAGCATTAACCAAAGAAGCTTTGTAATCCAAGGATCTGACCATGTTAAAGGTCAGATTCATAAACAAGCAGGGCTTCAAACACATGGACCTACTGCCTAACAAACACAACAAAGAAACAGTGTATACAAGCTGAAATAAACAGATGGTCAGTGTTATTGTCAACACACGCTCAAGAAAATATATTCTCATGGTATAAGAAGGCTAGAATGAACAAAGAGGTACATATTTCAAAGTAAAACTCCAATACTGTTGAATTTAGGTGGATGAATCACATCATGACAGGAAGCATAGGCACACGTCATTGACAGAAAACAATTTGCATTTATCTTTAATAGTATATTTACAAATACCTAAGCATAGGATAAGGATGTGTACCTAGTTGCTTAAGGTTTGATCCCAAAGTAACAAATTATAACAGGTAGCTCAGCAGCCCAGGAAAACAACAGTATATATCAACCGACAGCTTCAATATCAACTCTTAACTTGACTTAAAAACCCAAAACTCAAAGAAAACTTCTTCCAAATTTTGTAAGAAAGAAAAACTGGAGCTAGATTTTGCTTTAGAGCATTTTTTAGGTGTGTATGCCAATAAGTGTATTTTCAGGGTTCTGAAAATCTGATATGTGCCCCCGAGAATGTAGGTTTTCTTTTTTTTTTATAGAGTGTGTCACACCTCCTTTTACTACCTACCCCGGAAGGGATATAACGGAGTTTTTTTAATTAAAGTGACAATCGAAACGGAATTATTTTATTAAAGATTCAAAGTCGCCACTTGGGATAATTTATGGTATCCCAAGTCACCGATTTAGAATCCCGAATCGAGGAAAGTTGACTCTGCTCACAGAAATTCGGGTAAGGAATTATGTTAAGCCGGGAGAAGGTGTTATGCATTTTCGAGTTCCGTAGTTTTAGCACGCTCGATTTGATCATACTTGGCTTATTAAATTGTTTAATTACTTATTTTAGAACCTATGTGCATTTTCCTCTATTAGTTAGGAAATTATCTTGAAACAGGTCACGCGTACGAGTACCTATTTGTTTGACACATCAAAAATCGTGTCACGCGAACGTGTCCACAATTAATAACGCTTTATTATTATTAAGAAGGTTTGGTCAAAGTTGCGCGAACGCATACTCCGATTTTGTTTTTAGAATCATAATTATGTCACGCGAACGTGTACACAATCACGATAATAGATTAAACTTCACCTTAAGCATTTTCTACGAGTATTCATTTTAAATCATACTCGTGTCACGCGAACATGTACACAAAAAAATATATTTTATTATTAAAATTATTTCGCCCAACGTTGCGCGAAAGCTCACTTTCATCTTAATTTCGGAACCAATACGTTTTTATATTAGAACAAGACTAAGTAAATGCTCGCAAAGGAGCGAGTGGAGAGGGAGGCCAAGAGGTCTCGAGAGTCGGGTCACTACTCTGGTGCCCGTACCGCAGCAGCAGGTCATCATGGTAGAGGTTATGTGGGTCGCCCCGTTCATTCAGCTCTTCCAGCAGTCAGCAGTGCTCCAGCTCCGCCTATACCTCAGGAGCCTTACTATGCACCTCTAGTTTCTAGCGCGCCTCCTGCGCGGGGTGCTTCCAGAAGTCAGTCCAGCAGACCTGGCCCTAGTCAGTCACAGCCACCGCGTCCTCCCAGAGCTTGTTTCGAGTGTGGTGATACACGCCATATGGTTAGGGACTGGCCCAGACTTGGTAGGGGTGCATCTTCACAGACTACTCAGCCATAGCGTACTCCTCAGAGTTCTCAGGCCATGGTCACAGCTCCAGCTACTACCCCATCTGCCCAGCCAGCTAGGGGCGGAGGTCGGGGAGATAGAGGTCGTCCTTGAGAGAGGGGCCGGGCCATATATTATGCTATTCCTGCTCGTACCGAGGTTGTTTCCTATGACTCTGCCATTACAGATATTATACTAGTTTGTCAAAGAGAGGCATCAATTCTATTCGATCTGGGCTCTACTTATTGTTATGTGTCTTCTTACTTTGCTCCGTATTTGGGTATGCCTCAGGATTCTTTGAGTGCCCCCGTGTATGTTTCTACTCCTGTGGGGGATTCTCTTGTTGTGGATTGCGTTTATTGGTCATGTCTGGTTACAATTCATGGTTTTGAGGCCAGAGCACAGCTATTGTTACTCGGTATGGTTGACTTTGATATTATCTTGGGCATGGACTGGTTGTCGCCCCATTTTTCTATTCTTGATTGTCACGCCAAGACCATGACGCTGGCTATGCCAGGTATTCAACGTGTTGAGTGGAGTTGTACTTTAGATCACACTCTTAATAGAGTTATCTCTTTCCTTAAAGCTCAGCTCATAGTTGAGAAGGGGTGTGTCGCGTATTTAGCTTATGTGAGAGATGTCAGTGTTAATACCCCTTATGTTGATTCAGTCCTAGTGGTACGAGATTATCCCGATGTGTTTCCATCTGATCTTCCGTGTATGCCGCCCGATAGAGATATTGATTTTAGTAGTGATCTGTTGTCGGGAACTCAGCCCATCTCCATCCCTCTATACCGTATGGCTCTTACTGAGTTGAAGGAGTTGAAGGATCAGTTGCAAGAATTGCTTGATAAGGGTTTTATTTTCCCCAGTATTTCACCATGGGGTGCTCCTGTCTTGTTTGTGAAGAAAAAAGATGGTTCCATGCGTATATGTATTGATTATTGCCAGTTGAACAAGGTTATAGTGAAGAACTGTTATCCTTTGCCTCGTATTGAGGATCTATTTGACCAACTTCAAGGCGCACAGGTGTTTTCTAGGATTGACTTACGCTCTGGGTACCATCAGTTGAAGATTCAGGAGCCAGATATCCTGAAGATTGCCTTTAGGACTCGGTATGACTATTACGAGTTCCTTGATATGTCATTTGGGCTGACCAATTCCCCAACAGCATTCATGCATTTGATGCACTGTGTGTTCATGCCATATCTCGACTCGTTCATCATTATTTTCATAGATGATATTCTTTTATACTCCCGGAGTCGGGAAGATCATGAGTAGCACCTGAGAATAGTGCTTCAGACCCTAAGAGAGAAGAAGTTATATGCAAAGTTCTCGAAATGTGAGTTTTGGTTGAGTTCTGTGGCATTCTTAGGCCATGTGTCATCGAGTGAGGGCATTCGGGTGGATCCGAAGAAGGTGGAGGCGGTGCAGAGTTGGCCTAGGACCTCCTTAGCTACAGATATTCGCAGTTTTCTTGGTTTGGCATGCTACTACTATCGTTGTGGAGGGATTTTCATCGATTGCGGCCCCTATGACTTGATTGACCCAGAAGGGTGCCCCATTTTAGTGGATAGAGGAGTGTGAGGTGAGTTTCCAGAAGCTCAAGATAGCTTTGACTATGGCCCCAATTTTGATGTTGCCTACCGGTTCGGGGTCTCATACTGTCTATTGTGATGCCTCGAGAGTTGGCCTCGGAGCGGTGTTGATGCAGAATGGTAGGGTGATTGCCTACGTGTCCAGATAGTTGAAGATACATGAGAAGAATTACCCTGTCCACGACCTTGAGCTAGCTGCTATTGTTCATGCCTTGAAGATCTGGCGTCATTATTTGTACGGTGTGCCTTGTGAGATCTATACTGACCATCGGAGTTTGCAGCACTTGTTCAAGCAAAAGGATCTAAATATGCGTTAGAGGAGGTGGTTAGAGTTGCTGAAGGATTATGATATTACTATTCTGTATCACTCGGGCAAGGCCAAAGTGGTGGCAGATGCCTTGAGTCACCAGGCGGAGAGTTTGGGGAGTTTGGCATATTTACCAGCTTCATAGAGGCCTATGGCGATGGATGTGCAGGCCTTAGCCAGTCAGTTTGTGAGATTGGATCTTTTGGAGCCCAGTTGGGCTCTATCTTGTGTGGTTTCCCGGTCTTCCTTATTTGATCGTATCAGGGAGCAGCAGTATGAAGACCCTCATTTGCTTGTCCTTAAGGACAAGGTTCAACGTGGTGATGCCAGAGATGTGACCATTGGAGATGACATGGTATTGAGGATGCAGGGCCGGATTTGTGTGCCCAATGTTGATGAGCTTCGAGAATTGATTTTAGCAGAGGCCCATAGTTCGCGGTATTCCATCTATCCGGGTGCCGCGAAGATGTATCAGGACTTGAGGAAACACTATTAGTGGAGGCGGATGAAGAAAGATATAGTTGGTTATGTGTCTAGATGCCTCAACTGCTAGAAGGTGAAGTATGAGCACAAACGACCGGGTGGGTTGCTTCAGCAGATAGAGATTCCGGAATGGAAATGGGAGCCCATCACCGTGGACTTTGTATCTAGACACCCATGGACCTTGAAGAAGTTTGATGCCATTTGGGTTATTGTGGATCGGCTAACCAAGTCAGCTCACTTTATTCCTATGTGCACCACTTATTCATCGGAGTGGTTGGCGGAGATTTATATCCGGGAGATCGTTCATCTGCATGGTATTCCAGTTTCTATTATTTCAGACATAGGTACTCAGTTTACATCGCGGTTATGGAGAGCCGTGCAGCAGGAGATAGGTACTCGGGTGGAGTTGAGCATAGCATTTCAACCCCAGACGGACGGAGAATCCGATCGCACTATTTAGATTCTTGAGGATATGCTCCATGCATGCGTGATTGAGTTTGGAGGGTCTTGGGATCAATTCTTGCCATTGGCGGATTTTTCTTACAACAATAGTTATCAGTCCAGCATTAAGATGGTGCCGTATAAGGCTTTATATGGTAGGAGGTGCAGATCTATGGTGGGTTGGTTTGAGTTGCGTGAGGCCAGGCTATTGGGCGCAGAGTTGGTTCAGGACGTATTGGAGAAGGTTAAGATGATTCAGGATAGACTCCGTACAGCCCAGTCCAGACAGAAAAGCTACGCGGACAGGAAGGTTCGTGATGTTTCATATATGGTTGGTGAGCGGGTTCTGCTTCGGGTTTTGCCTATGAAAGGCGTCATGAGGTTTGGGAAGAAAGAAAAGTTGAGTCCGAGGTTTATTGGCCCTTTTGAGATTTTGAGGCGAGTTCGGGAGGTTGCTTATGAGCTTGCCTTGCCTCCCAGTTTGGTCGGGGTTTATCTGGTATTTCATATTTCGATGCTCTAGAGATATCACGGTGACTCGTCGCACGTGGTGGATTTCAATTCACTCCAATTGGACAAGTATCTATCCTATGTTGAGGAGCCAGTTGCTATATTGGACTGGCAGATCAAAAAGTTGAGGTCGAAGAACATTGCTTCAGTAAAGGTTCAGTGGCGGGGTCAGCCAGCCGAGGAGGCGACTTGAGAGATCGACCAGGATATGCGCAGCACTTACCCTCATCTTTTCACTACTTCAGGTATGTTCTCTATGCTCCTTCGAGGAGGAACGAATGTTTAAGTGTAGAGGATGTGACTGTAATGCCGTGGAAACTTTTGCTAGGTGATATAGGATTTCGGGGTTCCGCGTAGACTAATTGTAACATTTTATGTGCTTTAAATATGATGCAAATTAATTGGATGTGGTGGATAAGTGTTTGCGTTATGTAATAAGTGATGTGGGGTCCAAAGGGAAGGCCTAAGTCTAAGGAAAATTGAAAAAGTTCATAATAGGCTAAGATTTCAAATGAGTTCGCACAAGCCCCCAGTTTGAACGAGCCTATATACATATGTATAAGGTTTTATGTGATGAACAGCCTATGATATTAAAGATCTTTGAGTCTAGTTTCCAATGCTTCAAACCGTTCGCCATTTGGACTTTCCTACAAGAAGTTACAACCAAATTATTAAAGACATACCACCCAGTTATTTTGGCGGACAGCGAAGCGAGGTCACTTCGCTAGAGTTGACGCGGATTTTGCCTTCCCTTGAACGCAACGGACAGCGAAGCGAGGGCACTTCGCTAGAGTTGATGCGCCCCAGTCCCAGCTCTTTAAGACCCAATTTCAGGATTCATTTTCTCTCATTTCTTTTGGGCGAACTTTGAGGGTTTTCTTTCACCTCTCAAGACCTTTAACTCCCCCAATCTTCAAGGTGAGCAATCTCCATTAACTAGGTATGAAATTCCATCATTTATACACTAGTATTGATGAAATCTTCACATAAACACATAGATTTTCAAGAAATTCCTTCAAGAACTCAAAGGAGGGTTTTGCAAGATTTCTTCCAAAAGGTAAATCCTACACCTTAGACTTACATATACGGATATATTATGAGAATATGAGTGTGAATCAAGTATTACAACTTATGGTACGGTGATTGGAATCCATAAATTCCCAATTAAAATACATAAGTATTGTAGAGATTGAAAGGGTGATTATTTGATATGATTTGTTGGTTGGGTGTGAATGGATGGTCATATATATATATATATATGTTGTTGGAAGTTATAAATTGGCTAGGAATGATGGTAGGGTGAATTGTTGGTTAATGGTGATAGTGGATGAACCAACACTATAGTTATGAGGTGTAAATATCTATACCTATAAGGTGTTTGATAATGTGCCTAAATGGCATAAGTTATGGAACTTATTACTAATATTGGCCCTATCGAATGTTGTATTGTAGATTGAAGTTGCTTAATTGTTTTGGATCCTTATAGTGTCATTAAGGGGTGAATTTGAGGTATGTATGGCTAACTTTGACCTTTGTAAAATTACCTTGTTTGGTGTACGAATATTTGGTATGTGATATCTACGTGGATTGTTTGTGAAATTCTTGTGATTGATATGATTTGTGTGTTCGTGGTTAAGTCTCTCGATATAATGGTGCAAGTAATTGGTAATAAACCAAATGCGTGATTGTGAAAGTGTTATGTGGTAAGAACGGAGAAACAAATGACGGAAGGAAATCGTAAATGATGCAATTGGAACAACTGTGGTAATAACATATTTGGCTTGTTATGGGTAATAATTGTTGTTATGGGTAATAATTGTGGTGACATAAATTGCAAATGAGTTGTTGAATATGATGGAAATGGTATTGATGGCTACAGAAATTCTTGTGAATTGATGTGGTTGTTCTTTGAGAATTGTTGTTGTTGTTCTATGGGAACTGTTGTTGTTGTTGTGTTGTTTGTGAATTGTGACTTGTTCGGTGGGATCGGGTTGCGCGCTGCAGCACAAAGTAATAAAGTGTGGGTTGTGGTGATAAGGGTGGCCGAGGTAATAAGGGTGACTGAGGTAATAAGGGTGAAAAGAGATCGAAATCACTATTGAAATGAAAATATGAGAAAATTGTGAAATCATTGATGTGAAAATGTGGAAGGGGAAAAAGGAGAGATTGTAAACTTGTTTGGCTTGATTGTACCTTTCATGTGTATTTGATTGTTGATTCTATAACTGATCGTTACTTATGTATGGTTTGAGTTTACTTAGGGTAAATTTTGTTCATACATACCAGTACAATTCAAATGTACTGACGTCCCTTTTGCCGGTGGCGCTACATTCGTGTTATGATTGTAGGGGGTTCTATAGCAGGTACTCCAGTCCACTAGCAGTAGCTCTCCTTCACTCTACGTAAGTTGTATTGGTGAGCCACTTTCATATCGGGGCCCTGCGTGGCTCAAGCCGCTTTTATTCCCGATTCTTGTTTTGGTTTTTGTGTAAGGTATAGTCGGGGCCTTGTTACCGACAAGTATGGTATCACTCTTTTGTATCCCTAGAGGGTCCGCAGACAAGAAATGTAGGTTGAGAACTTACGTAAATATGTATTTTGTATATTGGGCGATGTAAGTTGTAAACCACGCTAAGTAACCATGTATGCTATATATGTTTTGTAAAAAGGTGTTGAATTATAATTGGCTATTTCTTTGATCAATGAGTAATGAGAACACGGGGTAACACGTGGTATAGGAAAGGCACCCAAGTCCGCTAGGCTGGGGCTACCCGGTCGAGCACCGGTCGCGTCCCTCGGTTTTGGGGCGTGACAAACTTGGTATCAGAGCCTAAAGTTTTAAAGAGTCCTAGGATGTCTCGGAGCCGTGTCTAGTAGAGCCCTTCTTATCGGTGTGGTGTCAACCACATTTATAAGTAGGGGGCTACATGGACATTTAGGAAATTACCCTCTTCTTTGTTACTCTATATCGTGCGGTAAAGTGAAAAGTGAAAGTATTTATCTCTAACTCGTGCTCTGTTCCGAACTTTTCAGTAATGGCACCAAAGAAGAGAGCTAGACTTGGCCTTGGGGCCAATGCCACCCCAAGTGTGGCTATTAATCATGTACCTGATGTCATGGGTGAGAGTGACTCCTCGGTATTGAATCTACCTGGCCCATTTATTCCAGATCAAAGTATTCATGTTCCTGCTGCGGCAGAGGGTGCTACCATCCCTCCCGCTTATATTCCTAAGCCTGATTCAGTTCCAGCTTCTGGTCCTGGGGCTTTTGATGGGACCTTAGAGGAGCCATCTATATATTGACCCAGTTAGTGGCCGCTCAGGCCCAGAGATCTCATGATGCCCCTGCGCCCTCTAGCGGACAGGAAGATCCCGCCAGCTCCAGAGTCAACCAGTTTCTGCGATTGGCCCCTCCGAAGTTCACAGGCACAAACCCAGAGGCCGATCCGCAGGATTTCCTTGATGAAATGTATAAGACCCTTCGAGTGATGAAGGCTACAGATACGGAGGGAGTTTAGTTGGCTTCATACAGGTTGAGAAGAGTAGCACATTCATGGTTCGAGATGTGGGAGGATTCCCATGGGGAGGAAAGTCCTGCATCTAGATGGGATGAGTTTGTAGATGCATTTATGGACCACTTCTTGCCTACCGAGACAATGGTCGCCCATGCCACTGAGTTTGAGGTCCTCAAGCAGGGAAATATAAGTGTTTGGGAGTACCACATGGAGTTTGTGAGGTTGTCCAAGTATGCTCCTCAGTTAGTGCCGACCATGGCTGCTCGAGTTCGGTGATTCGTTCAGGGCCTTAGTCTTTTGGTGGTAAATGAGGCTGCTACATCTGCCTTACACACGGATATGAATTATGGAAAGATTGTGGGATTCCCTCAGGCCACAGAGGCTAGAAAGTTAAAGATACGGGCAGAAAGGGAGAGTAGCAGCAGGGCCCAAGCAGTGGGTTACTCAGGGAGACCAGTTCAGGGGAGAGGGCCATCAGGGTTGTCCCCGTCATATGCTCAGTCTTTAGCAAGCACACCGCCATCTGTGCACAGTTATCAGAAGAGCAGTCAGTTGAGACCAGGTTCAGGTAGTAGGAGACCCCATCAATCCGGTCGTCCAGTAGGGAGATCATAGCAGCAGGGGAGGGCTCTATGCCTCAAGTGTGGGAGATTCCACACAGAGACTTGCTATTTGGATCTCCCGGTGTGTTATAAATGCGAGGTGAGAGGTCATATCCAGCGTGTCTATCGTGCGCCCAATCAGGGCATGGGTAGGGGATTTGCTCAGTTAGGGGTGGGGCTCGTGGTAGAGGTGGACCCAATCGTTTTTATGCTTTGAGTGGTTGCCAAAGTGCAGAGGCTTCTCCAGATGTTGTTACAGGTACCTTGTCTGTTCAGGACATTGATTGTTATGTTCTTATTGTTTCGGGGTCCTCTTTATCTTATGTGACCCCATTCATTGCTTCAAGTTTTGGGATAGAACCCGAAAAGCTTCATGATCCATTCTCCGTATCGACTCGGTTGGTGATCTATTACAGTCGTGCGAGTATATAGGAATTGTGTTGTCACGGTATGTGGTCACGTTACCACGACCGATCTTATCGAGCTCGGAATGGTGGATTTTGATGTGATTATGGGAATGGACTGGCTTTATTCGTGCTTTGCTAAACTTGAATGCCGAACGAGAGTCATGAGACTCGAGTTCCCTAATAACCCGTTTATTGGGTGGAAGGGAAGTGGTGTGGTACCGAAGGGTAGGTTTATTTCCTACCTTAAGGCTTCAAAGATTATTAAGAAGTGATGTATCTATCATTTGGTCCGCGTGGCGGACACCACTTCAGAGGTGTCTACCCACGAGTCCGTCTCAGTCGTAAAGGAGTTTCTTGAATTTTTTCCTGACGAGATTCCAGGGATTCCTCCCGATAGGGAGATTGATTTCGGGATTGATGTATTGCCATATATGCATCCAATATCTATTCAACCATACAGAATGGCTCCAGCACAGTTAAGGGAGTTAAAGGAGCAACTAAAGGACTTATTAGAAAAGGGGTTTACACGGCCGAGTGTGTCGTCGTGGGGTGCTCCAGTTCTCTTTGTCAGAAAGAAGGATGGGTCGCTCCGGATGTGTATTGATTATCGGCAGCTCAACAAAGTCACCATCAAGAATAAATATCCCTTGCCTCGGATAGATGATTTGTTCGACCAATTGCAAGGTGCAAGGTTCTTCTCCAAAATTGATCTACAGTCGGGGTATCACCAATTGAATATCAGAGAACATGATATCCCTAAGACCGCTTTTAGAACTCGCTACAGTCACTTTCAATTCTTGGTCATGTCTTTTGGGCTAACCAATGCCTCGGAAGCTTTTATGGATCTTATGAATCGGGTCTTCAAGCCATTTCTATACTTATTCGTGATTGTTTTCATTGATGACATCCTTGTTTATTCGCGGAGCCGGGAGGATCATGCTGGTCACCTCAGGGCGGTTCTGCAGACTCTTCATCAGCACCAATTTTATGCTAAATTTTCAAAATGTGAATTTTGGTTGGATTCCGTTACCTTCCTGGGTCATGTTGTTTCCAGTGAAGGGATTTGGGTAGATCCCCAGAAGATTGCAGCAGTGAAAGATTGGCCTAGACCCACGACCCCGACAAAGATTCGTAGCTCCTTGGGATTAGCAGGATATTATCGGAGGTTTGTGGAGGGATTCTCTACCCTCGCCTCCCCATTGACTAAGTTCATACAGAAAGCAGTTAAGTTCCAATGGTCCGACGCTTGTGAGAAAAGTTTTCAGGAATTGAAGTCAAGGTTGACCTCGGCGCCAATATTGGCCTTGCCAGAAGGCATGGAAGGATTTGTGGTTTATTGTGATGCCTCCAGGGTTGGTTTGGGGTGTGTGTTGATGCAACACGGGAAGGTTATAGTGTATGCTTTGAGATAACTCAAGAATCACGAGAAGCATTATCCGACACATGATTTAGAGCTTGCGGCAGTTGTGTTTGCTTTGAAAATATGGTGGCATTATCTTTATGGGGTCCATGTGGATGTGTTTTCAGACCACAAAAGTCTCCAGTATTTGTTCAAACATAAAGAGTTGAATTTAAGGCAGCGACGGTGGTTAGAATTGCTCAAGGATTATGATATAAACATTTTGTACCACCCAGGGAAAGTGAACGTGGTGGCCGACGCTCTCAGTCGGAAGTCTATGGGTAGTTTGGCTCATTTGGGAACGGATCAAAGGCCCTTGGCTCGAGAGGTTTATCAATTGGCCAGTCTAGGGGTTTGCATTTCGACCTCAGACGAGGGAGATGTTAGGGTGCATAATGGAGCAGAATCGTCACTTGTAGTGGAAGTCAAGGAAAAGTAGTTTATTGACCCAGCAATGGCACAGATAAAGGAAGTAGTTTTGAACAACAAGACTTCGACATTTTCACTCGGCGTCGAGGATGGTGTATTACGATGTCAAGAGAGAATATGTGTTCCGGATGTGGATAAGCTTCGGGAGAGGGTAATGGCGGAAGCTCATAGTTCCATGTATTCTGTGCACCCAGGGTCTACAAAATTGTATCATGATCTCAAAGATATTTATTGGTGGAACGGTATGATAAGGGGTGTGGCGGACTTTGTATCTAGGTGTCCGAATTTTCAGCAAGTAAAGGATGAGCATCAACGGCCCGGCGGGTTAACTCGGCTTATGGAAATACCAATATGGAATTGGGAAATGATCAACATGGATTTCGTGGTGGGTTTACCTCGCACTCAGCGCAAATTTGATTCAATTTGGGTGATAGTGGATCGACTCACCAAATCAGCTAACTTCTTGCCAGTCAAGTCCACCGATACTGTAGAACAGTATGCTAGATTATATATCAAGGAGATAGTAAGGCTTCATGGCATTCCACATTCTATTATCTCAGATCGAGGTGCCCAGTTCATAGCTAATTTTTGGAAGAAGTTTCAGCAACGTTTGGGTACTCAGGTGAATCTCAGCACAGCTTTCCATCCACATACCGATGGTCAAGCAGAGCGGACTATTAAGACGCTTGAAGATATGTTGCGGGCTTGTGTCTTGGATTTCAAAGGTAATTGGTATGATCACTTGCCACTTATAGAATTTTCTTACAATAATAGCTTTCATGCTAGCATTCAAATGACCCCATTTGAGGCATTGTATGGAAGAAGGTGTAGATCCCCAATTGGGTGGTTCGAAGTAGGTGAGGCAGAACTGTTAGGGCCAGATCTCGTGCACCGGGCTATGGAAAAAGTTAAAGTCATTTAGGAAAGGATGAAAACTACTCAAAGTCACCAGAAATCCTATGCGGACATTCGTCGAAGAGAGTTAGAATTTCAAGTTGACGATTGGGTATTCTTGAGGGTATCTCCTATGAAGGGAGTCATGCGATTCGGGAAGAAAGGGAAGTTGAGTCCTAGGTATGTCGGGCCGTATCGATTCGCTCAAAGGATAGGACATGTGGCTTATAGGCTAGAATTGCCCCCTGAAATGTCATTAGTACACCCGGTGTTCCATGTGTCTATGTTGAAGAAAGTGGTTGGAGATCCATCCGCCATCGTGCCTACTGAGACTATTGAGGTGAGTGGAGACTTATCGTATGAAGAGGTTCCAGTGGCTATTCTTGATAGTCATGTCCGAAAATTGAGGAACAAGGAAATTGCTTTAGTTAAAGTATTGTGGCGAAGCCAACAAGTCGAGGAAGCCACGTACGAAGCGGAAAAAGAAATGAAAGAGAAATATCCCCATCTGTTCGAACAAGTCTAGTAGTGATCGTGCGAACGATTTTCTATAAGCAATTAGAGGTAGCGTTCAGATTCGTTCAAAGACACCCCATTTTCCCAAATTGCCTTATTGTTTTAACTTCCCAATGTGTGCCAAATTGCAAATGTTGTCGCTATTTGGGTAATATGCAACCCTTGAAGAAAATAAAAATTTTGTGAAACGTATGTGGTAGGTAAATGAGTAATGAGAACACGGGGTAACGCGTGGAAAGGCACCCAGGTCCGCTTGGCTGGGGCTACCCAGTCGAGCGCCAGTCGCGTCCCTCAGTTTTGGGGCGTGACAGTGACGACCTAGCCGGTCGTCTTAAGAATTAATGCCCCGATACCCTATTAACTGCTTCTCCTAAGTTCATTTCTAATATTTTGATTTGCCGGGACATTCGGTGTTGGGTTTCGGAGAGTTTTGGGACACTTAGTCCCTAAATGAGAGCTTAAGAGTTGGAAAGTGGTCCGTAGTCGAACAGTGTGAAGACAGCCTCATAATGGAAATCTGATGGTTTCGTTAGCTCTATTAGGTGATTTCGGGGTTGGGAGCGTGTTTGGAATGTATTTTGGAGGTCCGTAGCTAATTTAGGCTTGAAATGCTGAAGTTTGAATTTTTGAAGTTTCCGGACCAATAGTGAGATTTTGATCCGAGGGTCGAAATAGAATTCCGGAAGCTGCAGTAGCTTCATCATGTCATTTGGGATGTGTGTGTAAAATTTTAGGTCATTCGGACGAGGTTTGGTTAGGTTTTTTATCCAAAGAGTGTTTTGATAGAATTTGAAGTTCTTAGGCTCAAATCCTTAATTTAATCGAGTTTTCGACGTTATTTTAGGTGGTTTAAGGGTTGGTACAAGTTTGAATGATGTATTAGCTATTATTGGTGCTTTTGGTTGAGGTCCCGAGGGTCTCGGGATGATTTCGGATGGTTGACGGGGAGATCGGAGAGGTGTTACAGCAGCTGAAGCTTTTCTGCTACTGGTATTTTTGCTTCTGCAGCTTGGGAACCGCAGAAGCAGCCTGGGCATCATAGAAGCGGGCGTTAGTGTTCCCTCAGTTTTCCGCAGAAGCGAAAGAATTTCCGCAGATGCGGTTTCGCACCTGCGAGATTTTTATCGTAGATGCGGTCCTTGGGCTAGTTATTAAAAACCGCAGAAGCGGGATAGTTTCCGCAAAAGCGAGACCGCGGGTTTGGTCCCTTGACAGCAAAAGCGGAAATCACTGGAAAGAAATAGTGAATTTGAGGGTTTAGTTTCAAAAGTTGGAAAAATCAAATTGGAGCTCGGGAGAAGGCGATTTTGAGAGGGTTTTCAAGAGGAGATCATTGGGTAAAGTTTCTTTAGTCCCTTATAGTTATATTCCATCAATCTTTAGTTAATTTCATCTTTTAATTTCGAAATTTTGGTGAAAATTGGGGGAAAAGTTCTTAGACCTTTAATGGAGGATTTGAGGGGCCATTTGGACTCCGATTTCTATGTTCTTGTTATGCTTAGACTCGTGAGAGTATGAGGGTTCTGAAAATGTGAAAATTATCTTGTTCCGAGATGTTGGCCTGAGGGGCATTTTGGTCATTTTACCTAATTTTGCGCCTTAGCTTTAAATTAAATAGTAGAATCAGTTGCTTGAGATGTTATTTATGATATGTAATTGAATTGAATAGATTTGGGCCATTTGGAGTCGGATACTCGTGGCAAAAGGGTGGTTTCGAGTTGATTTTTGGAGCCGGTTTGAGGTAAGTGGCTTGTCTAACCTTGTGTAGGGGACCTTTCCCCTTAGGATATGATATTTGGTAATTGAATGCCTTGTACCTGAGGTGACGAGTGCATACTTGAGCTAATTATTGAAAATTAGGTTTTATTTTAAATATTTAGACTGAGTTCTTTCTTATCTGTTGTATTATTATTTTAAAATTATAGATTTGTGTTAGCTAGAAAAGCATGCTTAGTTGTTCTAAATTGCCTATTTGCTCAAGTTGCTTTGTTTGCATTACGTGAAGCATGTTAGTCTAGAACTACCTGTTGCCTTGTATTTTTTAGCTTCATTTCTGAGTATTTCCGTGTTGTGACTGCGTATTTTCATTGGGACTACGGATGTGGAAATTTCGGTAGCTCCCCCCCCCCTGTTTGTTTGCTTTGGGACTACGGGTTCGATTCCTGATAGATTCCCCTGCACATTTACTTTGGGACTGTGGGTTTGATTCCCGATAGATCCCCCTGCATATTTACTTTGGGACCGCGGGTTAGATTCCCGATAGATCCCCCTGCACATTGATAGTTGGACTACTAGACAGTATCCCGGGAGATCCTTCGGATATACTCATATGATGGACTACGGGCCTGTATCCCGGAAGCTCCTTAGACAGTTGATGAAATGGACTACAGGACGGTATCCTAGGATATCCTCGTTGATGGTATTGATATTGAGCTATTTTACTCTGTGACACCTTATTCTCAGTGTATTATTTGTTTCCTTGTAAACCATGTATTACTTCATGATTGTACTTATTATTTTTGTTTATTTCATACTGTTGCAAGACTTATCATTATCATTATTCTCAGTAGGGCCCTGACCTTCCTCGTCACTACCCAACCGAGGTTAGTCTTGGCACTTACTGAGTATCGCTGTGGTGTACTCATGCCTCTTCTGCGCATGTTTTCCATGTGCAGATCCAGGTACTTCATTTCAGGCGCACTATCCTTGAGGCAGGGAGAGCTACGGAGACTTCGAGGTACATCTGCAGCGTCCGCAGACCGAAGAGTCTCCTTCTTTACTCTATCTATAGTATTTAGCCTTCTTTTTCATACTTTTGCTTTAGACATTCTGGAGTTAGAGCCGTATATTACTTTCCGTTGGCTTGTGTTCCCGTGAGTTTTCGGGTTTTGGGGTGATATTGTAAACTTTCGTATTATTGAGTAATATATGCCAAGCGACATCTTTTATATAGTTTTATTTTAATTTTTCAGTTTTAAATAATTTATTCTACAAATTATGATGTTTTCCGCATTGTTAGGCTTACCTAGTTATAAGAACTAGGTTCCATCACGGAGGGCGAACTGGGGTCGTAACAACTGACTCGGAGTGAAGGACACAATGATGCAAAGAAACGAGTATTAACAAGAAATGCCCCCTGTCGGAAGGACAGAAGGAAGAGTTTTTTTTCTTTTTTTTTTTAAATAACTAGCTTTAATGATCATGACATACATTTTGGACTTAACGGCCGATCTACCAAACTAATCCAATCTTCCCTTTTACCATTTTTATGACCTTTGAAGTTGGGCTTGTTTATGCCAATTCTCCGCATCAGCTTCACAACTCACTTTCGACAAGTAGTGCCCAAGGAGTTTTCACCAACAAGTCTCTCTCACCTATTCATCTCTGCTTACCGTCGTCTTACAGTGCCCGTGAGGGTTTTCACTAGTAAGATTGTCTCATTTTTCTGTTTCTTTTTCACTTTCTTTTGTGAGCAACTTAACAATGTTCTATGTCATGTGACAATTGTTGATTATTGCATGCGTTTCTTGACATTCTTGAAGGCTCATCGGGAGGTCTTGTTGGGAAGGTTTTTGGATAGGATTGGAAAGAAGGGTCGGCATGAAGGCTCAGAGTAGACTCAAAATGATGGGATTGTAGACTTACAACTCTTGGAATCGACTCTTTCAAAAGTGAAATAAAATCTCTGCCCCAGTTCCAGCTATTGGGAATTTTTTTTGGGATTTTCTTCTTTTATTTTTGGAATTTTGTTTTCTTGGATTCTTATTTGGTTGGACCGAACCGTGAGGCTGCCTACGTATCTTTTTTTAAGGAATCAGGTCTAACGTAGTTCAAACATCTGACATAAACTATTTTTCATCTTTCTTTCTTTTTTTTTTCTTTTTCTTCTTCTTTTTTTTCCTTTTTATTTCTTTTTTCTCTTTTCTTTTTTCTTTTCTTTCAAAACAAATTGCCCCAGCTTTTATTTTCTGGAGCCATGGACCTTTGACTGTTCTTTTCTTCTTCATTTTTTCACTGAACTTTCTAAAAATTGCCCTAGTTTTTACTCTTGGGGCATGGACTCTTCTGTTTTTTCATTAATTTTTCATTTTCATCTTTTATTGGACTTTTAACTCTAAACTTGATTCCAAAAAAAGATGGTCAAAGAAAATAACACATGCTCAAAAGGGGTAACAGGTGTATAAAGTGTTTGGGTAGCAGAAAAAGGGCCTCCCAGTCTCGAGAACGCCAATTATTATATTCTTTTGCGATCACATCATTGATGAACATGCCTGTCTTCTTAGGTCTTTTTCAGTGTAAAGTTGTATGAGCAATACTTTCCTCGTTGTGAATGACCCTTGTCAATTTTGGTGACTTTTTTTGGATTTTGTCTTGATGTAGAAGATGTGTTTTGCCACTAACTAGTCCATTTCAAGTTATCTGGAATACACCTTCTATTGAAGAACACTTTCTATCTCTTAGTGCTAAATATACTTCAACCCGTCCGATTATCCTTAAGCCCGATCTTCTCAAATGATTCAAAAGGTAGGGATCCTTAACTTCCATAAGCATGACTGCTTTGGTTCCATGTAAACTTAGCTAATGCTTATTTTCCAAATGTTTCACGTGTCTATTCTTATTCAAAAGTGTCTCTTTATCACTTATGAAATTCAAGACTAAATTAGTTTTCTAAGATCTGGCCAAAAATTCCGCATGCATGTCATGTCACTAGAACTAGTGTGAAAAGAATTATGCACAAAATGGACACAAAATGACTGACTATTTTTATTGAATGAAGGATAGCAGGGTCTAATAACAAAAGAAAAAGAAAAGAAGATAAAAGAAGCTGCCATGGCTAAAGGAGGAGTGACTTTCCAGTTACTAAGTGACATTTTAGCCACACACTCGCACATCAACATTACTACAGCAGTTGACCATTTTGATATCTTTGGATTCACCACTCAAATTTTTACAATATTCCGAGCAGCCTATGTCCTATTGCTCAAAACTGGTAGAAGTCAGCCAATATTCGCCTTTGTTTTATCACCAACTTGCCTACTTGCCTTTTTGTGACCCTAGATCAACAACAATGGTGCTTGCTCCATTGGTTGAGAAGATGCTTTTATTTCCGAGAGATCTTGGATTGTTCTTGTGACTCCCCATTGCAAACCAGCAAACTGACGACTTTTGATTACCTTTTATTTCAAAATAACAACCATGTTAGAATAAACACTCTTTCTTTCTTTCTTTTCCTCTTTTTTTCTTTTTCATTCTCTTTTTATTTTTCTCTCATTTCTCTTTTTCCTTTTGGGTTTTTCTTTCATTTTGTTTTTTTTTCTTTTCTTTCTTTTTTCTTTTTTTGTTTTTAACCATTTGATCGAACCTGATGCGGGTTGCCTACGTATTCTGTGGGAACATGAATCAAATCTTGCGTAATTCGGGAAGATTAGGAAAAAAGAAAATAAACTAAACTTATGTTTTTCTGAATTTCGAGTTTTCTTTTTTTTTCTCACTTTTTTTTCAAAAGAAAGGCTTATAAAGAAGAAAGAGAATATTTTTGGATTTTGATTTTTCTTCAGTATTTTTGCAAAGAAAGACTTCTATAGAAAAAAGATTTTTCCCCCTTTTTTTTTTAAATTTCGATAGAAAACTTCTAAAGAAGAAAGAAAACTATTTTTGCATTTAAGGATTTTTATTCTGAAGTTGTGAAAGAAGTAATTCTAAAGAAAAAGAAAGTATTTTTGAATCTTGAATTTTCTTTTGAATTTTCGAAAGAAGAATGAAAATGTTTTTGGATTTTAAGAAAAATAAAAAGAAAATGTTTTTTACATTTTTTAAAATTGAGGGTCTAAAAGAAAGACTTTCTAAAGAAGGAAGTATAGGAAAATATTTTTAGATTTTTTGAAAATGGTGGGCCGGAATCGATTAGGTTTGCCTACGTATCTCACATCCGATGAGAATCAGACCTGCGTAGTTCGCCCAGTTTTGACACCTTTGAAAAGATACAGTGTTTGACTCTTTTGAACTAACTCTTTTTTATTATTTTTTAAAAAAAATTTTGGCAAAGTTTCGGGATATTTTCAAATACTGGGTTTTCTTTAGAACCGAGCTTCATTTCCTTCCTACATCACTCTTGGTTTTTCTTTTTTGATTTAATTTCCCTAGCCGGTCAGTATGCAAGCCGAAACAAATAAATGTTCACATAGCACATAGAATGCATCAGGATGATCTATTATTTTGACCACACCTATCCTAGACAGACCCAACCCCTTTGTTGAGTCCCCTAAGTCAAATGCACATGATGAAAACAAACGTACCTACTAGGGATCCGGCATGAAGATGCATTTTTCTAGGTTTAAATCCTAGGGTTTTGGTCTAGACTTGGGGTACCCGAGCGGACAACTGGGGCCGAAGAGGTGGCGGCGTACCGGGAGCACTGAAGTCTACCCGGCCTTGTCGCTTGCTGTAACGACCCGACCGGTTGTTTTGAGCTCTAGCGTGTCTTTCAGCAGTTGGAAGTCATAAACAACTTCATTTCAGGTATATTGACTTGTGTGTATGGTCAGAATTGAATTTCGGAAAATTCGGAGTCAAATTAGAAAGAAAATTTTCATTGCGGCAGCCTTAAGATGAAGAAAATGGCTAAGATTAGAATTTTGAGTAAACGACCTCAGAATCGGGATCTGAAAGTTCCAGCATGTTCGTTTGATGATTTCGAACTTGGGCGTATGTCCGGATTTGGTTTTGGATAAACCATGAGCATTTCGGCGTATATTGTGGAAGTTGGTATTTTAGAAAAATTTCATAAATTTGGGTTGGAAGGCATTTCAGCGATATAGATGTCTGTTTGGGATTTCGTGTCTGGGAATAGCTCTGTATGGTGATTCTAGAGTTGGGAGCGTGATCGAAAGTGAATTCGGATGTCCGGAGGACATTTTGAAGTCATTTGGCTAAATATAGAAATTTGAAGGTTTTTGAGAAAATTCGACCGGAAGTGGAAATTTTGATATTGGGATCGGAATGCGATTCTGAAAGTTGGAGAAAGTCCGTAATATCGAATGTGACTTGTGTGCAAAATTTGAAGTCATTCCGGAATGATTTTGGTAAGGCTTGAGACACTTAGTCTCTTTTTAGGAAGCTATAGTTGGAAAAGTCAGCCGGATATTGATTTATGTGTTAGAGCTCTTGAAATGTAAATTTTATGGTTCGGATAGCTTCGTTAGGTGATTTGGGACTTAGGAGTGTGTCCGGAATATTTTTGTAATGACCGGTGTAGAATTAAGCTTGAATTGGCAAAGTTAACATTTTGGCGAATTCCGGTTGATAGGTGAGATTTTGATCCGAGGGTCGGAATGGAATTCCAAGAGTTGTTGTAGCTTCGTTATGTCATTTTAGACTTATTTGAAAATTTTGAGGTCATTCGGACTAGTTTTGACGTGTTTCGGCATCGCATGTGGAATTTGGAAGTTCTTGAGATTCATAGGCTTGAATCCGGTGATGATTTGATGTTTTGATGTTATTTTGGGTGTTCGATGGCTGGAACAAGTTTGAATAATATTGTGGGACATGTTGTTATAATTGGTTAAGGTTCCGAGGGCCTCAGGTGGATTTCGTAAGGATAACGGAATGAAATCCGGACCAAAAAGAAAAGAAGAAGCTGCAGAAATTTCTGCTGCTAAGCTGTCTTTGGACAGCAAAAGTTGAATAATTGAGAGGCCTATATCTTTTGATCTACGAGAAATTTTGGGATGATTCAAAAACAAAAGTTGTAGCCCTTTGTGTCTAGTTTCCAAAAAGCTAAAGAAATCGTAATTTGGACATTCGTAGGGAAAGGTATGATCGACTGAAAATAACTGGTGGAGCAGTTTTTCCAGAATTTTCTGATTTCATGGAGCCTATTTTAGAAGCTCATATCTCGGGATATATGAAGATTTATATGGTGTACAACCTATCAAATTAAAGATCTTCGAGTCTAGTTTCGAAATATTCAAACCGTTTATCATTTGGATAAGACGTTATGGGTGTTTAAACAGAAGGTGTCCCCAACAAGGAACAATTTTAATAGTATGTACAACTTGTACAGTACAAGTGCAAGGTACAACTCGACGAAGCACGGGCAGATTCTTTTAAACACGGATTTGGCTTATTTCTTTCATTTCTTTCATTTGGTTTGGATGATTTTGGAGAATTTCAAGGGGTATTTCATCAAGCATCAAAGGTGAGTTGTTTCTACTTATTTTCAAGTTAAATACAAGATTATATATGAAATAGAACATGAAAAATCAGTAGAAAAGTGGGGTTTTAGGGCTTGTGATTTTAAGATTTTATAGGGTCGATTTGAAAGGTCAAATGAGCTCCGATTTTTGTGTTCTTTATATGTACGGACTCGTGAGAGTACGAAGAACATTTTGCTATAAAAATTTCTGAGTTTCGAGACGTGGTCCCGGGGCTCGGGTTTTGTTAAATTCGTGAATTTTGATATTTTTCGATTGGATACTATCCCTTTAGCATAATGCGACATATTCGTTGTGATTTTAGGCAGATTCATCGCACGAGGAGGCCAATTCGAGAGGCAAGGGCATAACGAGCTAGACTTTTGGCCGTCTTAAGGTGAGTAATGCTTGTAAATGATATCCTGAGGGTTTGAAACCCCGGACTTTCATATCGTAACGCTATATTGAGGCGTGACACGCATTCTATGACGAGTGCGGGGTCATTTACTATCGGGAATTGTGACTTGGTCCATCCCGAGTGTTATTTTCTACTATATTGGCGATTGATACACATACTTTATTATTGAGAATTGAGCTTACTACTAAGTTTGGGGCCTTTTGCCGACCTATAGAATCCTTAAGGGATCCTTATGTGTTTTTCCTCACTTGTTTGCATAAAACCATACTCTCAGTCATGTTTTCAACTATTAAAAATGTTATAAGAATTGTATTTTTGAACATGAATATTTAATGAAAAGTATATGAGGGCGAAGATCCCTATAACTTGTTATGCCCGAGAGGCTGTGCATTACTTGACTGAGATGGGTCGAGGACCCGATAGTGAGGATGTTTATACTTGNAATATGGATCGGGCTGCACACCGCGCAAGTGATATATTAATACGGATCGGGTTGCACGCCGCAGCAATGATATATTGATATTGAGGCCGAGAGCCTATTTGTTGCCACGAGATGGCTAATATTGCGCTTGGGCTGTAGGAGCCCCTCCGGAGTCTGTACACACCCCCAGTGAGCGTCGTCGATGATAAATAAATAGAGCAGGCTGCACGCCGCAGCGGGTACTAGAGTGTACCGTCATATGCATTGCATTGCACTCATGTATTTGTTCCTTGTCTGCATTATCTGACATAATAATTATCTGCTCTTATTTCATTGTTTGGTTGCTTCATACCGTGCTGAGCCTTAGGTGCTGATACTGTTCTGAGATACTGATATTGAGCCCGAGAGACTGATGTTGTACCTTGTGAGTTGGGAGTGAGCCCGAGAGGCTGATGTTGTACTTTGTGAGTTGGGAGTGAGCCTGCGGAGCTAATACTGTACTGAGAGGTTGATATTGAGCCCGAGGGGCAGATTTCTGATTATTTCTTACTTGTTGAAATTATTTTTGCAGCTGTTGAAAGGATCATTTCCAAAAAGAGGTTTTAAACTGAGCCAAGATATTTCTAAAGATTTCACGGTTTTCACTGATTTTCTCAATTGAAGGGTTTTTCTCTGCTTCTATACAGCATGACGATATGTTTTACGTGATTTCTTACCGCTCAGTTGTTATTTACTGTTATTACTCACTGGGTTGGAGTACTCACTTTACTCCCTGCACCTCGCGTGCAGCTGCAGTTATTGATCACCCGGTAGCGGGATATTAGCTGATTGAAGGTATTACTATTGTAGCTGAGCAAGGTGGCCGCCAGCGTTCGCGGCACCGGACATTGTCTTTAGAATTTCATAATTTAATTTTGGATATTATTGGCCCTGTAGTTGTGTTTAGGTTTTCTTTAGATGCTCGTAACTTGTGATACCCGGGTCGGGTTATGTTGGGCTATAAACACTGGTTATTATTGTCGTTAAGTTGTATTTATCTATTCATTTATGTTTAATAATTGTTAAAGAGACGATTTGGGTTAGTTGGATGGCCTTTCTTCACGAGAGGCGCCATCACGACCGGATTAGGAAATTAAGTCGTGACAAGTTGGTATCAGAGCCTAGGTTACTAGATCTCACGAGTCATGAGTAGGTTTAGTAGAGTCTCGCTAATCGGTACGGAGACGTCTGTACTTATCCTCGAGAGGCTGCAGAACCTTTAGGAAAACTTCACATTCTTAAATTCTTATTGTGCGTCCTTGATTCATCTTGAAGAGAAACTTTTGAAATTCCTTCCATGCGTTCGCATGCGCGCATAAGTGCTATGTATCAGACGTGCCCTGATGGCTTGTGATTTCCCCGATCGAGGGGCGAGATGTGATTTCTATGAGTTGATGTTGGGCCAGTCTGGAGGACTTAAGGCCGGATCTTCGCTTATGGCTTGAGCACAAAGGTGCTGATGGTGTGAGCTAGTGTTTTTAACTTATATGTTCAGTATTGTCCCTAATGGTGGGAGTGACGGCTGGATAGCTATGTGAGGAATATGTTAGTACTGCGTGATGTTTTTATATGACGTGGAAGAGTTGAGGAAGATTTTCTAGATGATAGGTAAACTACTAAGTGTTCGATTTCCATTGTGGTTGGATGTGTAACTCCGAGTTATAGGCGCGTGAAGAATCCTTTCATGTAANCGGTATGTGTGTTGAGATTTGAATTTGACTCTAATTGAGAAAGTTGAGTTGATTGTCACGAGAATGAAGGTGATCTTAGTAGTGGAATTGAGGTATTTTACGGTCTGTGTTACCTAAGCTTGTGAAGAATTTTTGTTGAACTAGCTGTAGTAATATGTCAATATTCTTGAGTTTGATGACCTGCGTGGCCTAGTTGAATTAGAGGAATTTAGTTATGATAGCTTGATTAGGAGAAAATATATTTCCAAGTGTTCTTGATGGTTTCTACCATGGTTTAAACCAGACACTTTCTACAGGTATGGGCAACGTATTGTATATTGTGAGTACCTATATATTTCTCCATTATTGATGGGGTACGAAGGTTTTGGAGCGAGGTTCTGTTTAATGTGGGTTTTCCTACTGGTACTTGGTTGGTTTGAGTGGTTATGGTGATCGAGAATGGTGTTACGAGTATACGAGTTGTGTAGTATGTTATGCGATTATATCTAGGGTTATTGTTATGGCTTGACACAGTTTGTTCGGACTTATTCAGTGTGTGTATGTGAGATTCGGGTCTTGAAAAGAATTTTAGATGTTAGAAATTGGGCTACAAGGATTTCGGGTAAGGTTAAAGTAATGTTTATTTTTCACTACAATGGGTTTAATGTGTTTTGGAATAATTGGTTCCAACTCTTTTTTATGAATTATATGCCATACCGGTATGAGGGTTCGTTATGTGCTATGAAAAGATAAATGTTTACGAAATTTATTGAGAAGAAGAAAGAAAGGAAATTGAAAATTGTAGTTGGCACAATATGAAATATTTAAACCGGGCTGCAAGCCGCGGTGGAGGTTATGTAAGGACGAGGTCCTTGTGGTAAATATTTATGAGTTTAAAGTTTCCCTTTGTAAAGTTTAATTCGTACGATAATATTAAAAGGGAGTCATGCCAGTTAGGTTGATTTGATAATTCTTGTATATTTTATGTTCATATTCAGCCATTTTCGTACTGTAAACATTGAGTTTTAGCTTATTAGATGAGTTCCCAGGTGGCGTTAATTGTGACTCATTTATCCGAGTAAGTAATAATGAGGCCTTCATGCCTCACATTCTGTTATCAGTATTGTGAAAATTTGAAATGAGGTGGCGGTCAATATGAGATTTATTGATAATGATGTAATTATTTATGAACAACTATTAAGACCAGATATGTGGTTATGATCATACAAATGATGTGTTTCATGTCAAGATATCATTGTGATAATGTCGGGCTTGTAATGCGGAGATTAGTATTATCGATGTACTTGTGGTACTTGTTGGGTTGTGGACATGCTGTTAGGAGTTGTTTTGATGTTACTCTGACAGGTGGATAGGCCCAATTACAAGGGAGACTCTGCCAAAATATTTGAAAAAAAAAATTTGGGAGTTAGTCAAATTTTGGGGACTTAAGAAAGTTGAAATGTTGGAAGAATATCTAAGATCTATATGAAGTTGTTCGGTTCATTTGGTTGTGGATTGTGGAGTGTTGTCCCGACTATGGTGGTAGTTCTTGTATGTTATGAGAAGAAATGACTTTTTATAGGTCCAGGAAAGGCTATCAGCCTAGTTCAGTGCGAGCAGAATCGACCTGAACTGGGTGAATGGATTTAAATAGGATTATGGGCTTCGTGTGAGTCAGATGTGTTCATTTCAGTATAGCGCTCCTCAAGGAGGGGTGTTGGAATATCATATGTTGTTCCGTGTTCGTCAATTCATGTAATATTATGATTGTGCCATGTGTGCTGTGAAACGGCTTGATAAATTCCTATTCTTTGGGGAAAAGTCCATATTAGTTGTGTGAGTTGAGCAGTCCATTCCTGAATCATTTCCTTATGTATCTTGTTCGCGTTATGGCCTATTGGCGCATTTTTGCATCATGTGAGACCGTTGGTCATTGTCTGTGGTGATTGGTTGTCTGAGCAGCTCGTACTAGGTGAGGCGAGACTATTGGTATCGGGGACCATTGCAGTGGGATTATGTGAGGTATATTACAGGGCAGTTACCAGTATTTGGGTAGTAATGAGGTGATGATTTTAGTCAAAAAGGAGAGAATTAATGTTGGGTTAACTCTGCAATTGGTTAGAAATTTCTGCACATCTCCTCCGTTGTGGTTGTATCGTCAGCATTATAACAGAATGTATAGGTATATCATCATATGCATTGGGAGCATCAGAGTCGTGGAATTTTGGCTATTAAGGTTCATGGAGTGTCATTGTGGTTAGATGGTGAATTATTCGATGCATGGTGCTAATTCAACAAAGGTACGCAGTCGTGTTCTGGTACCTCGTGTGGTAGTTGATACAATGTTTATATACAGGGAACATGTCTGGCAGAGAATTTCATGTGTTGGAATTAGGTTCTAAGCTTATTGTATGGATAAAAGAGGATATCTGCATATTTGATCAAACTAATGTGTCCATATGAGTTGTGGTAGCACGAGCAGGTGCACGAGGTGTTAAAGAGTGATTTCAGATAACTTAAGAGCAGTTCTTGGAACGTTCGAGGACGAAAAGTCACTTAGTCTCTTTTTAGGAAGCTTAAGTTGAAAAAGTCAACCGGATATTGATTTATGTGTTAGAGCGTTCGAAATGCGAATTTTATGGTTCGGATAGATTCGTTAGGTGATTTGGGACTTAGGAGTGTGTTCGGAATATTTTTGTGATGACCGGTGTAGAATTAAGCTTGAATTGGCAAAGTTAGCATTTTGGCGAATTCAGGTTGATAGGTGAGATTTTGATCCGAGGGTCGGAATGGAATTCCGAGAGTTGATGTAGCTTCGTTATGTCATTTTAGACTTGTCTGCAAAATTTGAGGTCATTCGGACTAGTTTTGACGTGTTTCGGCATCGGATGTGGAATTTGGAAGTTCTTGAGATTCATGGGCTTGAATCCGATGATGATTTGATATTTTGATATTATTTTGGGTGTTCCGAAGGTTGTAACAAGTTTGAATAATATTGTGGGACATGTTGTTATAATTGGTTAAGGTCACGAGGGCCTCGGGTGGATTACACAAGGTTAACGGAATGAAATTCGGACCAAAAAGAAAAGAAAAAGCTGCCGAAATTTCTGCTGCTAAGCTGTCTTTGGAAAGCAAAAGTTGCATAATTCAGAGGCCTGTGTCTTTTGATCTACAAGGAATTTTGAGATGATTGAAAAACAAAAGGTGTAGCCCTGTGTGTGTAGTTTCTAGAAAGCTAAAGAAATCGTAATTTGGACATCTGTAGAGAACGTTATGATCGATTGAAAATGACTGGTGGAGCAGTTTCTCGAGAATTTTCTGATTTTGTGGAGCCTATTTTAGAAGCTCATATCTCGGGATATATAAAGAGTTATATGGTGTACAACCTATCAAATTAAAGATCTTCGAGTCTAGTTTCTAAATATTCAAACCGTTTGTCATTTGGATATTTGTACAAGACGTTATGGTTATTTAAACAGAAGGTGTCCGACAAGGAACAATTTTAATATGATGAACTACTTGTACAACACAAGTGCAAGGTACAACTCGACGAAGCACGGGCAGATTCTTTTAAACACGGATTTGGCTTATT
>MU687092.1:14256-25207 GCA_026770625.1 Nicotiana glauca
GACAAAGCTCAAGAGTTGGAAGGGCGGTTGTCAGTTATGGGAGCTTGGAGAAGCAGTGGTGATGCGAACTCTATGTGGTCAACGACAGCAAACTGTATAAGAGAGGCCACGAGAGAGGTGTTAGGAGTCTCAACGGGCGTCTCCGGCAGGCACAGAGGAGACTGGTGGTGGAATAAAGTGGTACAAGGTAAAGTAGAAGCAAAAAAGGAGGCATACCGGAAGTTAGTGGGGAGCATAGGTGAGGGGGAGAGGCGAGCGTGCATGGAGAGGTATAAGGTAGCTAGGAAGGAAGCGAAGCTGGCGGTCACAGAGGCTAAGACTGCGGCTTACAGTCGTATGTACGAGGAACTAGGGGAGAAAGGAGGGGAGATTAAGTTATTAAGGTTGGCCAAGCTGAGAGAGAGGAAAGCTCGAGATTTAGACCGAGTGAGATGCATCAAGGACGACGATGGTAGAGTATTGATGGAATATTCCCAGATTAAGAAGATATGGCAGACTTACTTTCAAAAACTTCTCAATGAAGCAGAGGATCAGGATATTGTGCTAGGCGACTTGGAGTATTCCGAGAGTCACAGTAACTATAGGTACTGCAGGCGCATAAATGTTGAAGAGGTCGTGGGAGCTACGAGCAAGATGAGTAGGGGCAAAGCGACTGGGCCAGATGAGATTCCGATAGAATTTTGGAAGTGTGTGGGGAAAACAGGGTTGGAATGGTTGACTAGGTTGTGGAATGTTATTTTTAAGGCGAAGAGGATGCCAGATGAGTGGAGGTGGAGTACGATGATCCCACTATATAAGAACAAAGGTGATATCCAGAGTTGTAATAATTACAGGGGTATCAAATTACTAAGCCATACTATGAAAGTATGGGAGAGGGTGGTTGAAGCAAGGTTGAGGGTGGCGGTGTCTGTTTCCGACAACCAATTTGGTTTCATGCCGGGTCGTTCTACTACAGAAGCTATACACCTTGTTAGAAGGTTGGTTGAACAGTACAAAGATAGGAAGAAAGATCTGCACATGGTGTTTATTGACCTAGAAAAAGCGTATGACAAGGTTCCTAGAGAAGTTCTCTGGAGAAGCTTGAAGGCAAAAGGTGTGTCGGTTCCCTACGTCATGGCGATTAAGGACATATATGATAGGGCAAAGACTAGGGTTAGGACAGTAGGAGGCGACTCTGATGATTTTCCGGTTTTTATGGGGCTACACCAAGGTTCTGCGCTCAGTCCGTTCCTATTCACCCTAGCAATAGATGCGTTAACACATCACATTCAAGGGGATGTCCCATGGTGCATGCTATTCGCCGATGACATAGTTCTGATTGATGAATCGTGAACCGGTGTTAACGAGAGGCTGGAGGTTTGGAGACAAACTCTTGAATCTAAGGGTTTCAAGGTTAGCAGGACAAAGACGGAATACCTAGAGTGTAAGTTCAGCACCGAGCAGAGGGAAGAGGGCATGGATGTGAGGCTTGAATCCCAGGTCATCCCGAGTAGAGACAACTTCAAGTACCTTGGGTCGGTTATCCAGGGGGGAGGGGAGATCGACGAGGATGTTACTCACCGTATCGGGGTAGGATGGATGAAGTGGAAGTTAGCATCTGGAGTATTATGTGACAAAAGAGTGCCACTGGTACTCAAAGGTAAGTTCTATAAAGTGGTGGTTAGGTCGGCCATGATGTATGGGGCTGAGTGTTGGCCAGTTAAGAAATCACATATCCAGAAGATGAAGGTAGCAGAAATGAGGATGTTGAGGTGGATGTGCGGGCATAGTAGGATTGATAAGATTAGGAATGATGATATTAGAGAGAAGGTGTGCGTGGCCCCCATCGATGACAAGATGTGGGAAGCAAGGCTCAGGTGGTTCGGGCACGTTCAGAGGAGAAGCCCAGATGCTCCGGTAAGGAGGTGCGAACGACTGGTAGTGGAGGGCTCGAAGAGAGGTAGAGGGCGACCCAAGAATTATTGGGGGGAGGTGATTAGGCAGGATGTGGCGACACTTCATATTTTCGAGGACATGACACTTGATAGGAACATGTGGAGGTCGAGTATTAGGATTATAGGCTAGGAGGTAGTTGAGTTTTGCCTTATGCCATAACTTTGGGAGAATAGTTTGGTAGGGATACTATTTCGCTTTTGCTATACATCATCCCTCTATTTTCATGTTGTTCCTATTTTTCATATATATGTATGTATATATATACTCTCATGCTATTTCAATGGTGTTACTAATATTGTCTTCGTTTGTCTTTTTGTCCTCTTGAGCCGAGGGTCTTCCGGAAACAGCCTCTCTACTCCTTCAGAGTAGGGGTAAGGTCTGCGTACACACTACCCTCCCCAGACCCCACTAGTGGGATTTCACTGGGTTGTTGTTGTATACATAATATATATACTTAATATATATTATATATATACATAATATATAGACATAATATATATACATATATATAAACACATAATATATATACTTAATTTATATTATATATATACATAATATATAGACATAATATATATACATATATATAAACACATAATATATATACTTAATATATATACATATATATTAACACATAATATATATACATAATATATATTATATATATACATAATATATATACATAATAAATATTATATATATACATAATATATATACATATATATAAACACATAATATATATACTTAATATATATACATATATATTAACACATAATATATATACATAATATATATTATATATATACATAATAAATATTATATATATACATAATATATATACATATATATAAACACATAATATATATACTTAATATATATACATATATATTAACACAAAACAAGATTATTTCTACACATAGGACACATAATATATACATAACATATATATAAACACATAATATATATACATAATATATATATAACGTACTATATATATACACCATAATATATATATAATGTATATTATATAGTATATACATACATAATATACTAGTGTACTAAATATATTATATTATATACTATATATACTACAAAACAAAAAATTTTAAAATTAGGGCCCCACCCCAAACGGCCATATTTTTAAAATAGCCGTTTTTTTGTTTTTTATTCAAATTACACAAATAACCTTTTCTAACACTATAAATACCCCCCTCCCTCTTCTTCATTTCAATACTCAAAACTCATTTCACAAACTAAATTTCTCTCAATCTCTCACTCTCCACTTTTCAAGACTTAAAGTCTCAACTCTCAATCTCAATTTTCAAGTTAAATCATGCCTCTTCCGGAAAGAGTGCGCTTATTTGTTACGCAACACTATGATGTGCTAGAAGAAAATGAAGAAGGCTTAGTATTACAGTGCAAGAATTGTGGTAAAGTTTTAAATTTTCGTACAGGGTCCGGCACAGGCAGTTTAAGGAGGCATATCAAGCATTGTGTTGAGGGTATTCCACAGGCAGTTTAAGGAGGCTTTCGTTTTTGTACTTTATTTTCTTGAAGGTATTATGCTTCATGTTGTACTTTGTTATTAATTTATTAAGCATGCGAATTTAGTTTTACAATTATTTCGTTATTTTACATTTTCGTCAAACACTTTATTAATTATATTTCTATATTATACATACTACATATATTTATATATTCATATATAATAGCAATTTATATATATACATACATATATCGTTTACAAGAAATTGTATTAAACAAAAAAAAATTTAAAAAAAGGCGCGGAAATTAAAAAATCCATTAGGCCCGCTAAGCCCACGAGCCCGGCCCGCTAAGACCAGGACCACAGTGTGCTTAGGCCCGTCATGGGCCGGTTCAACCCCCCAGGCCCACCAAGCCCGGGACCGCCAGAGCCCAGGCCCAGGACCGCGAAGACCGGCCCGTTTAGGCCCAGGCCCGGCCCACCAAGCAGCCTTAGTGTGAGGCTAGCCTGATAGGATGTTATGTTAGACTGCTAGTGGTTCATGTTGTGCTCACACTATTCTACCGTTTTTCTTTATGTCAGACCTTATCTACTGATTATTATCAGTGCTTTGTATTTATTCTTTGGTCCTTATGTTGTTGCCTTTATTTCTATTGTTCTTTGTTGATAGTACTGATATATTACCTCTCTTGTCGTCTTCTTGAGCCGACGGTCTACCGAAAATAGCCTCTCTACTCCCTCGGGGTAAAGGTAAGGTACACTCCATCCTCCTCAGATCCACTTGTGAGATTTTACTAGGTTGTTATTGGTGCTTAATTGTGTATACCTTATATGGGATGTAAATATAAGATTTTCATAGTATAAAGAGTATTAGTATTTGATTTTAAAATAGAGAAGGTATATCCTACTGGATCATATTATAAGAGTATTTACTATAATTAACCATAAAATTAATTTACTGTAATCTATAGCTATTGTTTCGGAACGTGAAGCATGTCTATATTATTAAGAGAATTATCTCAATTAAGCTATTTTTAAGACAAAGTTATACTTCGCAAATATTCACATAGACTAATATTTTCATAAAATATATCTTTTTCATAATTTTCAAGATTTTTTCGTAAATATTTCTCTCCAACGCCTAATTTACAACTCCCTTTATCACACAAGAATTGCAAAAAAAAATAAAAAAATGCAAAGCATTTTCAAAAGTATAATTTGCTCTACCTAATTGTTTAACTTACTTTTACTCCACAAATACAATATTAAACCTCGGACAAAGCACAAGGAAAAGAAACAAATTTCATCTTCAATTCCCAAATTCAAACATTCTCAAATTTCACATAGTAGAAGAAGAAATGAGGAATCCAAAGAAACAATCAACTGACCGAGACGAGGAATTACACGCGGCGGCTCGATCTGGGGACCTAACCGCTGTTCAAACACTATGCAGTACCAATCCTTTAGCCGTCAACTCCAGAGATAAACACTCTCGCACCCCGTATGCTTTCATTTCATTTGCTTCTTCAACTTTAAACTTTACTATCAATTAATTTTACTATTTACATGCCTTTGTTTAGCTATAATTAGTCTAACACAAAATGCGGTTTTGTTAAAATTGATAGTTGAAGGTGGGAATTTACTACGAGGGTGTAATTTGTTGCTGAAACATCTAAGATTTTATTTGTAGGGTTCAGAAATAATTTGTCGAGTATATGAGGTAAAAGATTTTTCATAGTGCAGTATTTCTAGAACTGCACTATTAGGTTTTTACCATTGAACCGGTTTATGGGTTCAAAATGTGATTTTCTTTTTGAAACTTTAGTGATTTTCACATTTGTGTCTATACTTTGTGTGAAAAATGCTGGGTTCGGTTGAAGCGGTCGTTCACATGCTCCTGCGTGTATAAATAAAAAATTAACTGTTGGGAAGTACTATAAAGCTAAATGGCAAATGTTAGCAAATGTTGTTTCGTGGAAGGCTGTCATCAGCACATCTTTAGTCTATCAAACAACAAAAAGAGTCCAGTGTATTCCCAAAAGTGGGATATGGGGAGAGTAGGATGTACGCAACGTCGCAACCTTACCTCTACCTGGAAGGGCAGAGAGACTTTTTTCGGTAGACCCTCGGCTAAAGAAAAGATGAAGAAGCACTAATAGCAAGTAATAACAATATAGGATACTTAGAAAACTAAATCCTAGAAAGCAAAAGAGAAGATGAAAGAAGTAGTGATCGCAAGTAATAGCAGTGCAAGACATGTAGTGATGGCAAACTAAGGGAGTACTGATGGCAAGTAATAATAGTTGAAAATTATACAGCTGAAAATTAAACTATATATAGGGTCTGCGGTCTGCCTCTCGGTTACCGAGGTGATAAGTGTATTAGCTAAATTTTGATATATGCTGAGATTATTTGCTTGCCTGATTAACTGTTTGTGAGTTAACTAAATCTCATATTTCCTACTAAGAAAGGATGTAAATCCACCAGTTCTGCAACTGATACTAATTTGCTATAATAATTTTTTTTAGGCTTTATAGCTTAAATAGAGCAACATGGTCAGTGAGGATTCATATAGCCGTCCAACTTGTTTGGGATTGACGCGGAGTTATTGTATTTTGCCTTTTGGGGCTTTTTTCTTAGATGAGCTTAAATAGATAGACATGGTTAGTGAGGATCCATGTAGCCGACTCCAACTTGCTTGGGATTGGGACGTAGTTGTTGCATTTTACTTTTTGAGGCTTTTCTTATTATATGTACCCACTGTATACTCTGTTTCCTTTCTGGACATATTGCTTTATTTGTGTTAAAGGACTTCTGTTTTGATTTTAGTTTTGCTACATCATTGACACACAGTTTTGTCTATGCTGGAGGGTGAATGTTATTCAGAATGTATATATATTCCACTCTGAGAGAATTCATAGATATTTGTATATCGTTTTAAAGTCTAGCTAAAAGTTCTAGCCAGTATTAGAGATGATTCACATCCCTTTTTACCACAATGATGTTTCATCCAAGTATCCGTTCTAAAACACGAAATTGTTAGTTTTGGGTCATAGTAAAAGGGCAACCCAGTGCACCTAAGCTCCCGCTATGCATGGGGTACGAGGAGGGGCCGAACCATAAGACCTATTGTACGCAGCCTTACTCTGCATTTCTGCAAGATTGGGTCACAGTATATGCAATTTTACAAACAAACTTCTCAAAAGATCTGAACGGAGGCCTTAGGCTTTCACAATTTCTGCTCATACATCTACACATTTTCTTTTCTTCTACCATGCTTTTAGCTGTAAGAATTACTTCAAGGGCATTGCACTTGTCGAAGTGCTGCTTTCATTACCTATTGGTATGCTAGTTCCAGTAAATAATTTCTAAGGTTTGGTCTCCATATACCTCAACCCTAAACTTGACATATGTTGAGTGTTAAGCGATGTATCTTAACACTTGTTTAATACTCGGGATTATCTCTTACATGTAAACCAATATTCTAAATATTTTGTGTGGCTAATGTTACATTCTCTCTCCACAATAATATGCTGTCATGTCAAAAAGGTCCACCTTTGAGTCACCAAGAATATGCATCATAGATAATTTCTAGTATTTCTTATTGCTGGCTATGAGCAGATTGTCTCCCTTGGCATAAGTTTTGCAAGGCGTGTGAGATTATAGGAGGGAAAAAAAAATATTACATTGGAAGGTCAAATAGAATGACTCGTTAGTGAAACCTGAATAGTACATGTACTAGTACGAGGATGTAGGTATTCAATGGAACAGTCAAAGTGTGTGCAAGTTTGCTTGGATACTACCATTATCATTAGAGTAAATGAAAGAGAAAATTGAATAGTATCTTGAATAGGTTGTGTAAATTCATTTGTCTGTACATGAGAAGAAAGATGAATGCATTTTGTAGTTTTATAAGATTGCTTTATCTCCTGAAGTCCCTGCTGTATCTGATTTTGTTCTCACCACGGTCATCAACATTTGCATTACCAGACTTTTGTGGATTATATCATTTGTCATTTCCCTTTTCTGTAGACATTTCATTCAACCACTACATCAATGACCAAATTCTCAAATTGATATGAAGGGAGCCCCTTTTATGTTTCACTCTTCAGTTTCTTTAATCTCCTTTTCCGGGTTTTCCACTCTCAAGCGAGTGAAGTCACTTTGATCCAGTAACTTCTAATATCGTTTTCCCTTGCTAATGCATTTTTGAAATGGACTTCAGGCTCCATCTAGCAGCATGGTCCGGGCATGCCCAAATAGTGGATTATCTCTGCAAGAACAAAGCTGACGGGGGTGCTGCTGCTATGGATGACATGGGTGCGATTCACTTTGCTGCTCAAAAGGGTCATTTGGAGGTTGTTAGGCTTCTGGTTAGTTCTGGAGTGTCCATCAAATCATGCAATCGCAAGGGTATGACTCCCCTGCATTATGCTGCCCAAGGATCTCACCTGGAACTCGTCAAGTATTTGCTGAAGAAAGGCGCAAATGTTAATACCAAAAACAAGGCAGGGAAAACCCCTATTGATCTTGCAAGCAATGAAGAAGTCTCCTCCATTTTACGCCAACCTGTAACTGCACCGTCCAAAGAAGCTGTAAATGGTGAAGAAAAAAGGGGTGAATCCGAATCTCAGTCATCCTCGCAGGATAAGATAGAGAGCTCTGATGGCAAAGCTGTTGCAACTGAGGAAGGAGAAATAGAGGCTGAGAAAGATGAATCCCTCAAGAGAAAGGGTGACGAACATGAAACCAACGAAAAATCGAAAGAAACGAAGAAGGCCAAAGTCTCTTTAAATCATCTTCTAGCCTCAGATGACAACCAGGAAGATGAAGAAAATCTTTGAGCACCCTAAATGGAAGAATAACCTTCTCTAGCTACAAGCCTACAAGTGTTACTGACATGTAAACTAGCTATTCTACTAGTAGAGTAGTTTACTAAGAGCATCTTATATAATTATGTACTCTTTTCCTTTAAAAGAAGCAGAACATTATACTATCGTCTAACTTGAGTTAGTGAACTGAACTTTCCCGGCTTTATCATCGCGTTTTGCTTCAAAGTCAGTTATCTTTGCTCAAGTGTGAACTTTAGATGAGTCGTCTTTGCTCAAGTGTGAAAAGCAGGCGACTCTAGTAGAGTTTCATTGCTAATAGCCTGTGTACTTGCAGTAATTTTCTATAGCATCTACCTCCTCATTCATACCAGAAAGGTTTCTAATGTTAGCGTAAGTATATTGGAGAAGAGGCTGAAGTTTACAAGCCTTAGTAAAAATTTCACGTGACACCATATTTGATTGCCCCCATTTAACATGTACCCATGTAAAAGTTTAATTGGTACACATACTTCAGACAAATGCTTCTTCTCTGCCTTTTCTTTTTCTTCTTCTTCTGGTTCTTCTTTTTCTTAGTTGCTGTAAAATAGTACTTTTTTATATTTATAGCAATTGAACTATAATGCTTTGAAGAAGTGACTCTTGAGTTTGGAATACGAAAAGTGAGTTCAAATCAAGTGGTGTTGTTGGAAAAGCTAAACATTGGCAAATTACTGCAAAATGGATTTGTTAGATTTGTTGTTTTTACAAATTGATGATTTAGGTTTGTTCTTAGTGATACTTAAAACTTATATTTTAAATTTGAACTTTTCTAGAGTAGATTTGAAAGTTGAATCGTGTATTTGTCAAGCCGAAGAACAAATTACTACTTTTGGGTAAAAATTTGTTACCTGAACTTCAGACATATATGACTGAAGTTCAAGCAAAAATGTGGCTGAATTTCAGACCTATTTGTCACGTCCTTAGTTCCATCTCGGTCTGTGTACGTCCCTCCAAGTCATTTCGGATACTCTCAATCTCTTCAAGAGTATGCCCCTCAAGAATGCTAAGGGTGCTTTCTACCTTCCCTAAGCGTTGGCCAAAGATCTCCACGGCGTCCATCCCCGCGTTCATCTTCATCACCCACTCTTTACCGAGCGAGACGTCCTCGGGTAGGACTTCCACTTCATCCTCGCTCGCCTCAGTGGCAGATGGTTCTTGGGATGTAAGCCCTTCGTTTGACACAACCTCGGGTGGCACCTCTAGTCTCTTGTTGATGGCATTTCTCTTTTTGCCACGGCCGCTCTTGCCAACAGCATCCTGGATGACATTGGCTTGGGTGTTTGCAGCGTTAATTTCTCCGTTGTTCGCCATTCCCTTAGTTGAAACCTTCGCTCTGATATATTGCCATAAAAATAAAAAGTTTTTAAAAAGCTTTACATAGGCATCTTTGGCTTGAGTTTGTTGAAAGATTAATTAACGCATCCAACTAGGGGTGGCAAAATGATTAAAAGAAAACAGTTAAACATTCATATTGTCCACTAAAAAATAGGTTGAAGAATGAACTTTCTAAAAATGGGTCCGATATGGATAAGAACCATATTTTCCATTTAGAAAATGTATAACCAATGGGTCTAACTTTTACATTTGTTAAGCCTCAACTTGGGGTTTCTCAAGTTAGGGAGACTAAAAATTCTCCCAAAAGTGATCATATGCAAGCCGGTAAACCCGTTTTTTATCCATTTTAAATATGGGTTGGGTGGAATAATTTATCCATTTTTTCATTACCTATTTTCGATCCAAACCATATCCGACCCGACCCCCCTGTTTGCCACTCCTACATCCAACTCTCATTGTCTTGTGATGCTCCGGTGAGGGGTGTGAGAGGCTTGTATGGGAGGGTCGACGGAGAGGTAGAGGCAGGCCGAAGAAATATTGGAGAGAGGTGATTAGACAAGATACGGCGTTGCTCCAACTCACTGAGGACGTGACCATGGATAGGAAGGTCTGGAGGTTGAGAATTAAGGTAAAAAGGTTAGGTGGTCGAGTGTTTTCCTTGTTTGTAGCAGTAGCTTTGATACACCACTTGGTGCCTTCAGGCTTTTTATTTTTATTTTTGTAGCCCTAGTCTCCTGTTATTACTTGTTGTTATCTTGTGTTTTGGTTTTCTGATTGCATTACCTTTTGCTAGGTTTGTGTTTTTTGCTTTAGTTGTCAGATTGGTTGCTTGTTATTGCCATTCCCCTCTCCCCTTCCTGAGCCGAGGGTCTTTTGGAAACAGCCTCTTTGCTTTTTTAAAGGCAGGATAAGGTCTGTGTACACTCTACCGTCCCCATACTCCGCTTGTGGGAATACACTTGGATATGTTGTTGCTCTTTGTCCAACTCTCATTGGAGGGTTCAAATCAGTATGTAGTAGGAGGTTTAGAGATGAAGATAATTGAGATTATGGGTAAAATAAAAGCAATCTACTGTGTTGTGCCTTATAAAGATCTTAACTTTCCTATCCAATTCTGATGTAAAATATACACTCTAATTCAAAAGTTTGCCAGCCGAAAAACCTACAAGTCCTACTTAACTTTAGGAGTGTCAATGAATGTTTAAAAACCGACTAAACAGATCAAACTGTAACGCATCGTAGGTTCGGTACGATATACATACATACATATATATATATATATACATATATATATATATATATATATATATATATATATATATATATA
>MU687093.1:4685-24072 GCA_026770625.1 Nicotiana glauca
TTAACAGAATTCCTTACCTAGGATTTCTAGTTCGCAGACTGTAACAGAGTCAAACTTTCCTCGGTTCGGGATTAATTCGGTGACTTGAGACACCATTATATTCTCAAGTGGCGACTCTAAAACTTTTAAATAAATAATCTCGTTCCGACCGTCCTTTAATTGGAAAAACTCTTTTTTATTTATACCCTTCGCAGGGGTGTAAAAGCCGTAAAAAGAGGTGTGACATTCATTAATGACCCCAACAATCTCCTCTAATCCAACACACTACTCTGGTAACATGACACATCAATACAGGCCTAAGCCACAACTTGCACAATACACGCACCAATAAGCAACAGTATGAACATACTCAAACCATGAAAATGACTCAAATGAAAGAGCTTTACCTCAAGTACCACCACAATAAAAAGATAAGAACCCGTCTCACATCACAGAAATAGAACACACGAATGTAACCCGCAAGGTCATATCTCCACATAACTTCGTTGCAATGCGCGATCCTATCCAAACACTGGTCCACATGAAACACCTCAAGTCACTCTTCTCGAAATTGACGACCACACGAAATTGATGTTTAGAACCACAGTAAATCATCATAACCACGCTAAAGCAAATACCTAACACCACACAGCCTGAAAAGACATAACCGATACACCATTCACCGGGCGGTATCCAATACTCCTCCCGCTCGCTCCACGAAGAGACACTAATAACCCTGCGCTATGTGCGCCTATAACTAATAAATCCAATTGCTCCACAACATAGAACGGTAACTCATATATCTTCTAGGTACACTAATAGGCTCAATAACAATCGAATCACACATCCCTCAGCAAAACAACTCGGAGCCAACCAAGTCGACTCAAAGTGGAACACATATCCACATTGGCCTGCCAACATACCCCTTATCAAGGAAACCCTGTAACTGCTCCCTCAACTTCTTTAACTCTTCCAGTGCCATACGATATGGTGCCCGACATCAAATCAATACCAAAAATCAACAACCTTGCCCGGTCACATGCCTGTCCACAAGAAACACATCCGAAAAGTCCCTCACCACCGGAGCTGAATCAATATGATGAGCCTCTGCACTGATATCCATCACGATAGCCCAAATAAAAAAAAAGAAAATCCTTCCCAGCCGTCCACTGGTCTTCGAAATATTAAACCAACATGATCCATTGAACCTCGCCACTCAATCTGGGGCATTCCCAGCATAGATAACAGCGTCGCCTTAGTACAATAGTCCAGAATAACACAATACGGAGACAACCAGTCTACACCCAACATCACATCCCAAAATCTGACATACCAAGCTGCAAAAGATCCACTCGGGTCTCCAGACCTCGATAGTCACTACACAGTGACGATACACACGACCCGCAATCACAACGTAACCTGAATATGAGAACTCTCAGTCTCCAACTCCATATAGCACACAAATCACCATACCTGATCCCAGTTCCGCCGTCTGAATACATACAACATCTTTAATACCCAATCATTCCACGAGATATACTATAACATTCTCCTATGCCTCCAAGCAAACTCGGATATCAGCAGTCGATCTACAAGCAAGTGCCGCAATACTACCGAAGTACCATCAACTTAATTGCATTGCCTTTTTCTGAAACATATACCCTCATCAAATTACCTCCAACTAGCAATACCATTTCATTAATCATCTGAAGATCATTCCCCTAATCATCTGAAGCTCATTTCTCTAATTATCTGAAACTGCCTGTGCTGCATAAGAATTTTATGGCCTTCTGTTCAGAACTGAACCGTAATCTTACATACACAAATCTTGATCCTCCACACATACCGCATATACCAATCCATCCTAAAATAACATGAGAATTTCATATCCCCTCCGAGCCACAAGCAACTATGTACTCAACCAACCAAGAACTTTCCATTAATCCCATTCAGAACAAAATCACTACACATCCCCTGCTCCTCATGCCAGCAGAAAATATACATCTCTAGCCACGGTAGAAAATAACAAGAACTCTCCGACTCCTCCTTGCCCAAACAAGCCTGTCAAGAGTGAATCCTCCTAACTCAACCAACCTACGCAGGCTACTAAAACCCAAAAGCATTGCCGTGAAATGCCTGTAGAATCTCATTACCTTGTAAACACCCAAAGAAATAGTCATATCCTTACCATACCGATATGGCCTACTACCAAGCTATCCCATCTATCCGATCTCCCTTCTGATTTACCTTCACCTAATACTCCTTCTTGCTATAACATCACATCTCCTCAACCCAAACTCACCACACGAGACCCAATCACAATACCACACAGCCTAAGGCTCACAACCCGCTGAATACTCTTTAAGTGTTCCACAAAGCACCATACTCAAGGTACCTACTCTGAAAGGAATTACTGCGAATACAAAGACATTACATTCAACTTCCCGATACTGATATATAGAATCCCATAATTAATATAGAAAATACCACAAGTCTTGCCAACTCAGTTACTAGCCATAAGTACAACTTGAAAGCCTCCAATTATTGCATGTAAAATTTTGAACACAATATGACCATTCTCTAGAGTCATCCACTCTACTCAAACCGCAGTTAGATTGATTAAACGAACCGAACAACCTGTGCTTCATTAGCACTCTGACACTGCAGAATGTGACCTCATTCCAATATAACCAAGCAACTTCCTGCCCTATGTACCGAGCATTCCTTACCAACCATAACTCAAGTTATTCCCTGATTCTCGTACACCCATAAAGCATAACATAACCTTTATTGAAATTTTCTTTACTCGATCCATAACTGATCCACAAATATGCCTCGAACTAGAACCACTAGAGCACATAACCGTGCAATCAACTATTCAATAGCGGACTCCCCCACTTGGCTGGAAGCCATAGATCAAAACACGCACCGTAACTCATAACGCGTATACTTTATTGCTGCCATAATACCATAGTGAGATTAACTCAATCCTTCATAAGCTCGTGGAACACAGACCATCTGACACTTCATATCTTCTACAAATCTCGCATTTACTCTCGTAACAATTAAACCCACTCTCTTAAGCGACCCAAATTAAATTCACACATATATTTCACTTTGTGAGCACGTGATTTTTGCCTCACATGAATTACTCCCAAAAAATCAAAACAAAAATTGTTTGTTTTATTGTTTGAAGTCTTGTGAAATTATGTGTTATTTTATGTCATTATTTGATTTGTCTGTGCCTGTATATTTTGTTTAATTAAAAAAAATACAAAAATATGTTGCAATTGCATTTAGGATTTAATTTTACAATTCTTGAATTAAATAGTAAATTACTTATTTTACAAAAATAAAAAATCACAAAAATAACATATTCTGCATTTTAAGTGTTTAATGTCAAAATTATGGGATTTCTTTAGTATTTAATTACTTGTGATAGGTATTATTTAAAGTTGATTAATATTTTTAAGTTATTCGGGTTTATAATTTAATTTAGGATTATTAGTATTGATTTTGGAAAATAATTTGAAATAAATAGGGAAAGGAAAGAATAAAGGAGCAAATCGGAATTGGGCCAACATTGAATTAATTCCCTAGCCCAAACATGCAAAACCCGTCCAGCCCAGTCAAAAAAACCCACCCCTTACCCCGTCCAAATCTTCTCACCAGGAGACGTTCAAAATGACGTAGTATGGTGAGAATACTACGTTGTTTCACGTCAATCAATCTCAACCGTTCCTTCCTTACCCATCCAACGGTCCACTTCCCCATCACCCGTTTTAACCCGTACCCATCCCCCGACCCGATCAAACAGGGACCGACCCAGTCCATAAAGCATCTAAACGATACCGTTTGCCTCAAGTGATTGATCCAGGCCGTTGATCTCAGCTGATCTAACACCCTGCATTCAATCACTAAAACCATATAAAAGAAAATCACGCACCCCACCCCTCTCAGAACCCCCCCCCCACCGTCTCTCCCATAGCTTCAGAGACCAATCTCTAAACCCACCGTCCTCCTCCGTGCACCGTTGCTGGAAATCGCCTCGCGGCGGCGGCCGACATCGAATCAGCTCCAAATTTACACCACAGACTCCTCGTCACCTCCCCTTTTTCGAATGCCCATTCCCTTTTTCTCGAATCATTCCAAAACTCTTTGAATATTAGATCGAAGCGTTAACCCCAAACCCTAACTCACCCAATCGTCTCCAAATCAATACCAAATGACCACCATGCCTCCCTCACCCCAAATCCCGTGTCATTTTCCTTCAAACATCTCTGGAACGATTCGAATATCAAATCAAAGGTTTGAGCCCTAAAAGCCTAAAATAGAAACTACGCAGGAAGGGTCAAGGACTCAATCTCATGAAGTTTTATGGCCAATTACATCGCAAAATGATGTACTTCACCTGTTCTTGACAAAGAACAGATGAGTTACATCATCTTGCGGTGTAATTGAGAAGGTCAAATAGTAGTTTCAAGTCCAATTGGTAAGTTTCCTTAAGTTTTTATGTTCATTTTAGTACTTGCTTCACTTCTTCTTCTTCTTTTTTTTATCTTGATTAATCTAGGTTCTGACTGAGGTTATGCTCTGATTTTTTATTTATTTATTATTTTATCCTTTTTGTTTGGTTTTTAGATTTATTAACTAGATTTTGTATTTAAGATTGGTATTTGAATTGGCCCTAAGGTCACTAGGTTTAATGAAATTGAAACCAGCATGTTTAGTATTGTTTGATTCCCTGTTAATTAGCTGGTGTAACTGTTTCGATGATTCAAATAGGTTCTTCATTGTTAGTTTCTTGCTAATGTCCATATAGATTGTTCATATGAAGGGTTATTTATGATGATGTTTCAATGCTAAGCCTTTAGGTTTCAGAAACTGGTTCTTTTTTCTTAGCAATTGTGTATTAGGAAATTGTTTGTTTATTCTGTAAGTGTTTAGAATTTTCAGAGGTTCTAATTGTATAACTAGGAATTTAAAAGGGTAATACCATAATCATAGGGGTAGTTTAGATAGCTTAGACTAAGGGAACATTCAGTAATGGAATAGAGGCTGCTAACAATGTTAGTGGTGCACTACTGATTTTAATAATAGCACTAGGTTGGTGTGGCACTAATTAGGCTGATTGAATGAATGAGTAACTGGAATTGATTAAAAATAAAAAGATAATTGGTAATGGAAGTTGCATTAGTGTATGTTTAAAGACTGAAATAGACAGGCTGAGTGATATATAACATGGAGGGCATTCTGATAGAAAGGAAGGAAGGAAAAAGAGAGAGGAAGTGATAGAAAAATACAGATATTTTAAGACTGAAAATATAGACATAGGAAGAGAGTTTTAGAGCTCAGAGAGAGTTGAAATTCAAAAAAAAAAAAAAGAAGTTTGAGAAGCCTATTGAGATCTAAACTCCAAACACTGAAGAGATACTGAAAATCAGACAACAAAAACTTCAAAAATCACTGTTCCATTGAAATTCTTAAGTAGTTGAAGCTTCAGAAGTTCCTATGTTGGTTTCTGAGTTTTAATTGAGTTCATTCGAGCTGGTTTTTGGTGTTCACAGGTGCTATTCATTTGAAATTAACTACTGGTCTGTTTGGTATCATTTCTAGGTCGAAATTAGTTCAAAGCTGCTGCTGATTGTTGCTTATTGCTGTTGGTTATTGCTTACTGCTCCTGACTTCTCCTTCTTCTTACTTTGCTTCAATTTCCAGGTATATTTTTAGCCTCAAGTGATGTAAGAAGACTGAACCAAATGTATTCTCAAGCTTGAAGATAATTTCTACTTGTTTCCCCATGAATTCCCTACTGTTTATATTTTAATTGTGATGGTTAACATAATCGTATTTATTTGGACACTAATTTATGTGTAATAATGGGACTTTGGACCAATTTCAGAATTATGTGAGTGTTTTGTTCAGTAAAATTAGTTTCAGTGTAGTTTAACCTCATTATTAAACATGTTATCATGGTAGTTTGAATGATCTAACATTGGAATATGACGTGGGCTTTAGGACTAGTACTGGTATTCAACTCTAATGTAAGTTTGGGTTTAAGAAATGAGCGAATTGGATCTTTGTTTCATTTTTAGTCAGTAGTTTGGCTTTGAAATCAGGGAACTAACATCTCATCTTATTAAGTTTTTCTTAGTTCGATGCTTCAGGGTAAATGTCAATTATTTTAGTTAAGTCTTTGAATTCCATAGATGATTATAGTAGTTCACTAGCTTAAAACATGATCTAAATAGGGAATTTAACTTTAAAATCATCAGTTGTTTGACTTAATGAATTTAAATTGTTCATTTGTTACAAAAATTGTTAAGCCTAGTTTCTAAATAAATTCATTGTTTTAAAATCCAATTGAGGACTAGAGTTTGGGTTCATTTATGGACCAAGGAAAGATGGATAATAGGCTGCCAGTGAAGTAAAACAAGCATGTTCCTAAAGGCCCAAATATCGAACAGCTTTATGCTGAGGCCCAGGGTATGGGACAGCTTATTGCAAGCTGAAGGCGTTTTTCCTGGGCTAATTTTGAAGCCCAATATGCTGAAGGCCTGAATTCGTATTTAAATTTATTGGTCTAATTTTCATAATGCAAGCTTGGACTTTCCAAGATAAGTAGAAAACTTGAGTTAAGGGGTCTTCAATAATGGAGATCCCCTTGTTCAAGTTTGGACTTGATCTTGAAGCTCGAATTATCTTAAATACCTCTAATAGTAATGGAGTCATAGTGCTAATTAATTAAGTTTTTAGAGACAATCCTTAATAGAGAATAGTAGTTCATTTTAGGATATTCCTTAAAATAATTTGAGGTGCGCCGCGCCAAATAAAATCACAAAATGCGTGGCCCTCTTTAATTACTTCTATAAAAATATCTAGAACTTGGGACATGTCATTTAGCAAATTTTCATGGCCTCCCGCAAAGTTAACAACGCGCTAGTTGCTTTAGGCGCGTTCTTTAATAATTTTACTTTCTTAAATTCGGGTCTGCATTTCATGCGACCCAAATCCAAATCCTAAAACGTTGAATAAGATGTGTTCCGGATTGCGGGTGAATTTCATGTGATGCGATCCAAAGACATATTTTAAACGACGTTCAGCATTCTTTAAAAATTAATCAAAAACGGTAAATAATCTAAAATTTGCACATAGGTTCAAAATGTATTAAAATCGGATAATTAAGTCGAACATGATAGTTGAGCGACCGTGCTAGAACCACGGAACTCGGGAATGCCTAATACCTTCTCCCGGGTTAACAGAATTCCTTACTCGGATTTCTGGTTCGCGGACTGTTAAACAGAGTCAATTTTTTCCTCGATTCAGGATTCTAAACCGGTGACTTGGGACACCATAAATCTCCCAAGTGGCGACCCTGATTTTTAAAATGAATCCCGATTCGGTTATCCTTTAATTGGAAAAACTCCCTTTATTATACTCCTTTTCGGGGGTGTAGGTGAAAAAAGAGGTGTGGCACACTTGTAAATGGGATCTTCTAACAGACAACATAAAGATCACACAACTCCAGAACACTTCGCAGGAGGTAACCCACCTACTTCGCATTAAACTAACATTTATGTATACCTTCTACCGTCGTAACCATTACGCAGTCACTTAGTCTTCCTGAGTCTGAACTCATACCGCAACATGAAATTTACTCCACTCCCAACTAGGAGACGTGAAAAGATTCTTCACACGCCCATAACTCGGGGCTATAACTCGAATCAAGACAAAAATCAAGCACCTAATAGTTTTTCTATCCTCCAGCAGACCCTTCTCGTCGCTTCCAAATAATACGAATACATCTCATAGCACTAACATTCTCATTACATAGCCATCCAGCCGTCACTTCCACTAATAGGGAAAATACCGAACACATAAATTCAAAAGCACTTGCTCGTTGCTTAGGCTATAGGAAAAAATTCGGCCTCGAGTCCTCCAGACTGGCCCAACATCAGCAGATAGAGATCACATCTCGCCCCTCAATCAGGGAATCACAAGACATCGATGCACATCTAATATTGAATGCTCGCTCACGCATACAAATGCGTGGAAGGAATTTAAAGAGTTATATTCCAAGCTGAATCAAGGACGCACGATAAGAATTTCAAAAATATGAAGTTTTCCTAAAGGTTATGTAGCCACTAAACCTGCTCATGACTCATGAGACCTATGTAACCTAGGCTCCAATACCAACTTGTCACGAGCCTAAACCCAGTCCCGGTCATGATGGCGTCTCTCGTGAAGACAAGGCCAGCCGATACATTTCCAATTCGAAGTTAAACAGCTAAACAACAATAAAATAGACTAAAACATGATTTAATAATACTAAGTAGCTAACAATGCAGAAGTACAATCCAAACACAGCCTAAATCGGGGTATCACTAGTCATGAGCATCTATTATAGTCTAAAATACAACGAAATTTTGGAAAATATACTAGGATAGTCTAATTATATCAAGAGGGAGTAAAGTTGTGCTACGGACGTTGCGCAACTACCTCGCTAAAACTCCAATGACTCTGCCTCAGCTCAGCCAATACCCACTACCGGGTGCTGAAATACCTGAATCTGCACACAAGGTGCAGGGAGTAAAGTGAATACTCCAACTCAGTGAGTAATAATCATAACTAAAGTCTGAATGGTAAGAAATCACGTAAAGTGCACCAACATGCTATATAGAAGCAGTTCAAAAACCGGTAAGAAAGCAATGAAGCTATAAAATCCCTTAAAACATCTTAGCTCAGTTTAAACTTCTTTGAAAATGACTTTTTTCAATAGTTACGCAAATGAATGCAGAACAACTAGTGCATATAGGCACAGAAATTCGCCCTTCAGGCACAAATACATAATTAAACAGGTAACTGACAGGTAAATATGAAAGATAAACAGATAAAGTTTCACCCCTCGGGCACAATGTCAATAACTCCGCCCCTCGGGCAATATCTCAGAACAATACCAGCCCCTTGGGCAATCACATAGAACAGTACCAGCCCCTCGGGCTATATCTCACATCACAATGGGTACCCGCGCTCACTCGGGGTGTGCAGACTCCTGAAGGGACCTCTTACGACCCAAGCGCAATATCAAGCCATCTCGGGGCATCATAAACAGGTCCTCGGCCTCATATCAATATCAAGCCACCTCGTGGCGTACAATCTCAAGACCTCGGCCTCATAATCAAAATCAATGTATCACCGCTGCGACGTGCAGCCCGACCCGAAAGATATCCTCACAACACAGGCCCTCGGCCTTACTAAGTCAAAAATCACATAAGCTTCTCGGGCAACAGTAAAATAGTGTTTCTCAACCCAAAACATCATTTAAATATTAAAACTCAGTGAACATGGCTAAGTTTTGAAAACAAGGGAAATAACATGACTGAGTTCAAGTATAAAGTCAAAGTAGTGAGGAAATATCAACAACAAATCCTCGAAGGGTTCAAATAATTGGCACGAAGCCCAAATATGGCATTCAGCCCAAATAATGATGATAGCAAATAGATTTCAGTCAAATACACGAAAAAATCATCAATCGGGAAAGAGCAAGTCATAGTCTCCATTAGTGCACGACCCCACGCTCGTCATCAAGCGTGTGCCTCACCTCAATATAGCACTACGATGTGCAATCCGGGGTTTCAAACCATCAGAACATCATTTACAATCATTACTCACCTCGAACCGACTAAATCTCTAGCTCGCGATGCCCTTGCCCCTAGAATCGGCCTCCACGCGCGTCGAATCTATCCAAAATCAAAATAAGGGCATCAAAATATGTTAAGGGGACAAAGCTCAACCGAAAATAATCAATAAAGGGCACAAATCCCGAAATTACCAAAACCCGACCCCTGGTACCACATCTAAAATTTTAGAAATTTTTACACCAACAGATTCCTTATCTCCCCACGAGTTCATACATATCAAGAATACAAAAATCAGAGTCCAAATGACCCCGCAGATGCAAAAATACCAGAAGCAGCAATATCAGTTGCTGCAACGAAATTCCAATCTCTCCGTTAACCATCCAAAATCACCCCGAGGCCCCCGGGACCTCAACCAAAGGCTCCAACATATCCCAATACCTTATAAAAACTTTTTTCAATAATCAAAACACTTCAAACAACATAAATCAACTAAAACACCTCGGATTCAAGCCTAAGTTTCTAAAATCTTCGGAATTCCGCTTTTGCTCAGAAACCCAACCAAACCACGTCTGAATGACATGAAATTTTGCAAACAGATCCCAAATGACATAACGAAGCTACGGAAACTTCCATAATTCCATTTCGATCTCTATATCAAAATCTCACCTAACAACTGAAAAACGCCAAAATCTCAATTTTGCCAATTCAAGCCTAAACCTTCCACGGACTTCCAAAATGCATTCCGATCATGCTCCCAAGTCTCAAATCACCTAACGGAGCTAACCAAATCATAATTCCGATATGAAATCATATACAAACAAGTCAAATCTTGGTCAAACCTTTCAAATTTCCAGCTTCAAACTGAGAACTATTCTTCCAAATTCATTCCGATTACCCTAAAAACCAAAACCAAAGATTTACATGAGTCATAATACATCACATGGGGCAAATCATGCATGAGAACTGGCGATAAAAGTACAAAAGCTCTAAATGACTGCTCGGTTCATTACAAGTATAATACCTATAATGGCATAATCGGAGGCAACAACCTCGGTACGAGCAGGAATGGCATAGTATCTGGCCTGGACTTCCCCTCTAGTTGGCTGAGCACGTGGGGTAGAAACTGGTGCTGCGATCATAGCCTGAGAACTCTGCAGAGCGCGCTGTGGCTGAGAAGTCTGTGGAAGTGCACTTCTCCCAAGTCTAGGGCAATACCTCACCATATGGCGTATGTCACCACACTTAAAGCAACCTCGCGACTGACGTGGCAGTGGGAACTGTTCGGTACGGGTACTCCAAGACCGATGAACACCTAAAATACCGGGGTAAAATCTGAGATGCAAACTGAGTTGGCTGACCCACAAAACCTCTACCATACCGTACTCTTCCTCCAAAATAAAGACCAGTGGGTCTCCCCAATCTACGATGTCTACTCACTCCCCTATACTCTCCATCCTGACCTTGTCTGTCCTCTCTCTCCTGGACCCACCTATCCTCTACTCGGCGAGAGATCCTCACCAACCGCTGAATTGGGACCACAGGCTGTGTCGCTATGACACCTGGAACCTAACCAAAGGGAACTCGCTGCTCTGGAGTAGGGGCGGCGGGAGTCTGGGTCCCTCACAGGATCTGCGAAGTAGTTGGTACAACCTGAATCAACCCCGCCTGAACTAATATACCAAACATGCTCGGGAGCTGTGCTAATGTCTCCTGAAGTGCTGGAGTAGTAGTAGCAGTAGGCATATCCGATGCTTGGGCTCTGGCTGGAACTGCTGGCGACTCTTCGGTACTAGCCTGCACGGGTGCTTTGGCTGCACCACGTGTGCGTCCTCGGCCTCTACCCCGACCCCGACCTCTGACGGCTTTCGCAGGGGGCGCGGGTGTCTGATCATCTCTGGTAGCAGGTCTCCACACCATCTGTGAGAGAATGGAAGATAGAAGTTTAGGACTGTGATGTCAAAAAATCTCGCACGACAGGGAAATCAAATAAAGTGGAATTTTTCCTAACGGTTACATAGCCTCTCGTAGATAAGTACAGACGTCTCCGTATCGATCAGCGAGACTCTAAAAAACTGACTTGTGATCCATGACTCCTATGAACCTATAGCTCTGATACCAACTTGTCACGACCCCAGTTCTCCCTCCGTAAATTATCGTGACGACACCTAGTCTCTACGACTAGGTAAGTCTATCAATGCGGAAAATAAACCAAACTTGCGGAATAAATAGTCTAAAGCCAAAATAACTGAAGGAAACAATGTTTAAATTCCGCTCGGCATATACACACAACTCCTCAATAAATCTGATACGCTATCCCAAAATCCGAAAACTCACGGATCCACAAGCTGAGAAAATACTACATAGCTCTAATCTCCGGAATGTATAACAAGAACATAAAAGTACAAAAGGGCTAAAATACTAAATGCAGGAATAGAAAGAGACTCCTCGATCTACGGACGCGGCAAATATACCTCGAAGTCCCGTAGAATCGCCTAGCCTCAAGAATGGTAAGCCTGAGTAGAGGTACCTGGATCTGCACATGAAAAACATGCACAGAAAAGGCATGAGTACACCACAACGGTACTCGGTAAGTGCCAAGCCTAACCTCGGTTGTGTAGTGACGAGGAAGGTCAGGGCCCTATTGAGGTTAAATAAAATATAAGGGTTAACAGTGTGAAATGAAATAGTCTAAATAAGTGCAATATTAAGAAATAGCATAGAATTGAAAGAACAACCACAACTAGAACAGAGACAAACAAACCACTGAAAGAAATACAGCTCAACACAGAGATAACAACCGAGGCACCATCCAGGATACCGTCCTGTAGTCCAAATTATAATTATCCAGTGGATCTCCCGGGATACCATCCCGTAGTCCATCATATATGCGTCTGAAGGATCTCCCGGGATCCCGTCCCGTAGTCCAACTATCAATGCGCAGGGGATCTATGGGAAATCCCGATCCGTAGTCCCCAAATATAAATACCCAGTACTGGGGGAATCTACCGGGTGCATTTCCGTAGTTCCATATACCTGCGCAGGGGGATCTACCGGGAATCTAACCCGTAGTCCCAAGTAAATGTACAGGGGGTCTACCAGGAATCTAACCGGTAGTCCCAAAGTAAACAGACAAGGGGGAGCTACCGGAATCCCACATCCGTAGTCCCAATGTAAATACACAGCAGCAACAGGAGAAATGCTCAGAAATATCAAACTTCATATTAAGGCAAACGAATAGTCTAGCTTAGCGTGCTTCACAGAGTTCAGATAAAGCAGTTAACATATAATGCAATTTAATCACTTAAACATGCTTTCCTTAAGCTAACACAGGCTTAAATAGTACAAGAAGTAAAACAGGAAAGTAATCATACTAGTAGTACTTAATGAAAAGCCAGATTTCTAACAATTAGCACAAGTACGCACCCATCACCTTACGTACAAGGCATTTCAATTAACAAATATGCCAAATCCTAAGGGGAAAAGTCCCCTACACAAGGTTAGACAAGCCACTTACCTCGAACAAGCTCAAATTAACTCGAAACCATGCTTTTGCCACGAGTCTCCGACTCCAAATAGCCCAAATCTATTCAATTCAATTGCACATTGTAAATAACACTTCAAGTAACTAATTCTACAGTTAAATTCTAAGCTAATATGTGAGATTATATAAAATAACCAAAATGCCCCTCAGGACCACGTCTCAGAATTGGGTAAAATTTATATTTTTGGAATCCTCATACTCTCACGAGTCTATGCATAATAAGAACACTAAAATCGGAGTTCAATTGACCCTCAATTACCCCTTTTTGGGTCTCTTAAACTCAAGCCGTAATTAACCATTTCTCCCAAATTTTTCCACCACTAATCAAATATTTAATCACATAAAAATGAGTTATGAATTCAAAAATGTTACCTCCGAGTGATTCCCCTTGAATCCCTCTTCAACCCTCTTCAAAAAACTTCAAAATCGCCTAATAATGGAGGAAACTAGGCTAAAATTCGCGAAATAACCCCTTTAAAACATTCTGCCGAGACATTTAATTCTTTCTTCGCGAACGCGGTCAAAGCCTCGCGTTCGCGAAGCACAAAAATGACGTTGACCAAAAGTCCTCTTACGCGAACGTGACAGGACACCCGCGAATGCGATGCTTTACCCATCTAACCTTCGCGAATGCGTTCCTCTTATCGCGAACGTGATGAGCAAATTCTACTGGCCAAATTCTCCTCCTTCGTGAACGCGAAGCCCAGTCGCAAACGCGGTTCAAAAGTATCCAGCCCTTCGCGAATGCGGAGCTCCCATCGCGAAATCAAAGGCTTAATATTTGCCTCCCTCAACTGACTCTTCGCGAATGCGAGGGTCCACTCGCGAACGCGAAGGGTAAAATCCCTCTGCAACAGCTGAACAAAAACTGAAACTTTTTAACAACTTAAAATGATCCGTTGAGCATCCGAAATACACCCGAGACCCTCGGGACCTCAACCAAAGGCATCAACATATCCTAAAACCTTATTCAAACTTGTACCACTCATCAAATAATATCAAATTCCCCAAAACACATCGGATTCAAGCCTAAGTTTCTAAAAATCCTCCGAATTTCGCTTTTGATAAAAAATCCAACCAAACCACCTCCGAATGACCTGGAATTTTGCACACACATCCCAAATGATATAACGGAACTACTAAAACTCTCGGACTTCCATTCCGACCCTCGGATTAAAATCTCACTATCGAACCGGAAACTTCAAAAATTCAACTTGCGGCATTTCAAGCCTTAATTAGCTACGGACTTCCAAAACACAATCCGAATACGCCCCTAAGCCCAAAATCACCTAACGGAGCTAACGGAATCATCGGATTTCCATTTGAGGTCGTCTTCACACTGTTTCGACTACGGTCAACTTTTCAACACTTAAGTTCTCTTTTAGGGACTAAGTGTCCCAAAACTCTCCGAAACTTAAAATCGAACATTCCGTAAAATCAAAATAGCAGAAATAAACTCGAGGGAAACAGTTAATAGTGGATCGGAGCGTTAATTCTTAACACGACCGGCCGGGTCGTCACAACATCATATTATTATGTACTTGATGATGTGATTGAGAAGTGAAAACTGCACAGCTGCAAAGTAAAATCTGGAATAAAATAAACACATAAGAATTAGTTAGTAAACAAAACTCAAGAAATTTTCATATATTAGAGCAAAGCAAATGCAAGAAAGGGAACTACAAAAGGACAGGAGGTAAAGAAATGATTACCAATCCACAGTATATATGTAAAGGAATTAGCTGTCTAAAATAACAAATGAAAGCTAAGGGATCAATGAGTTCTTTTTCTTTTTTTGTTTTATTGCATCATTTGAATTAATTAAATGATTAGAAAGTGAAACAATAACTGATCTTTACGGTTTTGAATATCGGAAAATATGTTAAAATATCATGGTATAGCGAGTTTTCATATTGGTCAATGAAAAATAGCCAGTGTTTACCAAGTTAATGAAAAATAGCCACTATTTTGCTGCAACAGGGACCGATCCAGTATAATATACGAGAGTTCTGGTGCATTTGTGTACGAACTCCAGCATATTATGCTGTACCGGTATACTTTGCTAACTCCTGTAAAATTTGCGGGAGACTGGAACAACAATGCTCCAAACTCCAGTATATTATACTGGACAATTATACTTGCTGGAACTCCCGTAAAATTTACTGGAGTTCAAGCATACTTATGCTGGAACTCCCGTAAAATTTGCAAGCGTCTTTTCTGGATTTTGAACAGTATTTTCGCTCATATTTAAAGTGGCTAAATTTCGATGACTTTTGAAACTTGGCTATTTTTCAATGATCAGTGGTAAATCTGGCTATTTTTGAATTTCTGGCCAAACTAAGAATGGCCCAAATATCCAAAATGGGGGTATTATGGTAACTTCACACGATTTTTGAGGGCATAATGGATATTTAAGCATTTTTATTTTCCAGATATACCCTTTAGCAGATTTATTTTTTAATTTAATTTTTTCCCTCCAATTCTCTCTTATTAGTTTAATTGTCTTACCTTCCCCATGCTTCTTTCACATTTACACATGCATGCTACACTACTTTTCATAAAGCAATTTATACTCATATACATATACTACACCAATTAAATGAAATAAACTAAAATATACGTATAGTATACTAAAAAAATACGATTAAACTATTGTATTATAGTTTTTATATTACTGTATCACTAAAATAATATTGTAATACTTTCTAACCCTAACACTTAAATATATTGTGCTTCAACTAAGAAGCCACTACAACAATGTGATTTTCAACCACGAAAATATTAGCTACAATAGAAAATTTATCACTAATTATCCATTTTTTTGACTAAAATTATATTTCGTACTTAAATACATGAGGCACATACTTTTAGTGACAAAACATAAATTTTATAACAAAATTTTTATCTACTAAAGTTTCCCACAAAAAAATGAATTGGCGCCAAATATTAATTAATATTAGCCACAAAATTAATATTATTGGTGATAAATTAGTTTCGTCACTAATGTTGTAAACAATTGGTGATAAATAATTGTTTGTTTTAAAATTAATTATATTTTCGCTACCAAATAGTTTCCTCACTAAAAGTTTTATATTTTTTGCAACCTTAGTTGTCACTAATAACATAAACAAATTAGTGACGATCGGTGTATCATCTCTATTTTACCTATGAAATTATTAGATAGCATAAAAAGTTCATCACTGTTATTATCTTTTTTGAACAAAAATTAGAGTCGTACTTAAATGCACAAGCACATATATTTAGTGAAGAAACAAAAATTTTGTAGCGATATCTTTATCTACTCAAGTTTTCCACAAAAAAAATGGATTGTCGCTAGTTATTTAGAAACATTAGTTACAATATCTAAAGTTACTGGTGACAAACTAGTTTCATTTCTAATATTGTAGGCAACTAGTAAAAATCATTATTTGTCTAAAATTAGTTATATTTTAGGCTTTAGCGGTGAAAAAACTTGGTGACTAAGAGGGTGTTTGGCTAAGCTTATAAGCTGGTCCACTTCCCAGTAGGACTTAAAGTCTCTTTGCAGAGTCCTTATGCAACCGTTATACTTCCCAGTAGCCATATCCGCTCCTCCATACGGACATTACACATCCTAACAGCCCTTTCCACTCCTCCATGCATCTATTACACTTCCTAATAGTCCCTTCCACTCCTTCATGCAACCATTATACTTTTTAATAGTCAATTTCACTCATCTATGCACCATTGCACTCCTCCATGCAACCATTACTCTCCTCCATGACTACTTAATTATAGAAGTTTGTCTTTATCCATTCGCCTATACAGATTTTGAATTTTTTTTTAACTTTTGCCATATAGTGGCAGTGCACTTCATAGATTTTGGATTTTTTTTTAATTTTTTTACACTTCTGTCATATAGTGATAGTGCACTTTATAGGTTTTATCTCATAGTCTTTACCTTCATCTTGGTGGTTGAATTCTAATTAATAACGGATCGGTCTCCAAAATTTTGTAGTGGTAAATACAATTTTTGATTTTTCTTGTTGATTTTTCCACTATGAGCAAAGTAATGTCGATTTTTAAACTTAAAAAAAAAATTAATTTTCCTAGTTTTGTTCTTGGTTGTAAAATGATAGAAAATAATAGGGGGACTTCTGCACTAAATATATTGTTAAATAATTTCTCAATTTTAAATGGCTATTTTTAAACCAATAGTCTTCTTAAAATAAATAAATATAACAATAATAAATGGAAAAAACACAAACAATATTATAAAGAACAATCATATTAATCCATTACTTTGATCCACTTGAAGTTAGTAAATATAACTAAAGAGAAGAAATTATCAAGCTAAACATTAGTTTATCCTAGCACTTCGACAGAGAAGATCACAACCCCTGATGTAGCCTGAACTAGTTCCAAGAGAAGAACACTCCCTTTCTTCAGATTATTGTCGACAATAAATTATTTCTACCATTAACGAGTCTTCTCCGAATACCACTTGTGGAATTCACAACCCATTCCTTCCCATTATATCGAAGCATTGTTTTAACCGAAATAGGAGGAATATAGCCAAAGATGCTCTTTGGAAGAAACTGCAAGAACATAATGTAAAGATAAGGTTCATGGTTCATTGCTAGTTGGGATAATCAACAGTTATCAAATCATGAAAATATTAAAAAAAAAATTACCACATAATCACCCTTGATGTACAAACTAGACACGTCCATCCGAAATCATGGATAGAATTCATTTTCAATCCATCCGCTAGCATTCATGTTTAGAGTATCTATTTTGTTTAAAGAGTTGAAAATGTTGTTCTTCTGTTTAAGAGATATATAAAGACTCAAAACTTTCTATTTCCCTCCAATCATATTTTTACTTTTTCCTTTGCTTCCCTCCGAAAATTGTATTTGACATTTTAGTCCAAAAATGTCATCTTATTTTCCCTCCTAATAAAGAAGTTAGAATATATTTTAGTTCTAAAATTTAATCATGATTTTCCTTTTATTATAATTAAGATATTTGGTGAAGATTATTACAATTAAGATTAACCAATAAAAATATGTCGAATTATATATTTGCTATTATATAAACAAGGTCGTACTAGTGAATAGACTTATATGGCTGCTATAGGCAGATATGTATGAAATTAATATAAACGGTCGATATTACTAAGAATCACAACGATATAATTAACATAAGTTATATGACTACAACCATATTAGTGAATCGACTTATATGGGTGCTATATGCCGATATGCATGAAATTAATATAAACGACCGACTTATATGGTTACTATAGGCCGATTAGCGTAGGTTATATGACTACAACCATATTAGTGAATCGACTTATATGGTTGCTATAGGCCGATATGTATGAAATTAATATAAACGGCTATTATATAAACGGTCGATATTACTAAGAATCACAACGGTATAATTATCATAAGTTATATGACTACAACCATATTAGTTAATGGACTTACATGGTAGTTATAGGCCGATATGTATGAAATTAATATAAAAGGCTATTATATAATTGGTCGATATTACTAAGAATCACAATGATATAATTAACATAGGTTATACGACTATAACCATATTAGTGAATGGACTTATATGGTTGCCATAGGCCGATATATATATATATATATGAAATTAATATAAACGGTCGATATTACTAAGAATCACAACGATATAATTAGCATAGGTTATATAACTACAACCATATTAGTGAATGAATTTATATGGTTGCTATATGCCGATATGTATGAAATCAATATAAACGGTCGATATTACTAAGAATCACACCGATATAATTACCATAGGTTATATGAATTCAACCATATTAGTCAATGGACTTATATTGTTGCTATAGGCCCGATACGTATGACCATGATGAATTGAATTATTTAAACGGCTATTATATAAACAACCGATATTACTAAGAATCACAACGATATAATTACCCTAGGCTATATGACTACAACCATATTAGTGAATGGACTTATATGGTTGCTATATGACCGATATGTATGAAATTAATATAAATGACTATTATATAAACGGTCAATATCACTAAGAATCACAACGATATAATTAGCGCAGGTTATATGACTACAACCATATTAGTGAATGGACTTATATGGTTGTTATAGGCCGAAATATATGAAATTAATATAAATGGCTATTATATAAACAGTCGATATTACTAAGAATCACAACGATATAATTAGCATAG